>CAHIKZ030000447.1:1077500-1225000 GCA_903632075.3 Acanthosepion pharaonis | reverse complement strand
ACGGGACATGTTGAAGGCAAGAGGGACTGGATGATTGGACTCGCACGGGACATGTTGAAGGCAAGAGGGACTGGATGATTGGACTCGCACGGGACATGTTGAAGGCAAGTATGACAATGCGGATGCCAGAAAAGGGATTGGGACTAAAGACAAATTTTGCTAAGGTCTACATAGGATAGGAAATTGTGGAGGGCCACTATCGTCTATATCCTATTAGGGATATAAAAGAATAATTGCTTAAGAAGGATCTATATTTTAAAAGATCTGTCTTCCTGATGTTTCTTTACAAGGGTTTGTAACAAACAGGACACAATAAAGATTTGAGTAAGTCTCGTTAAAGAGAGTTTATTCTTTGTCAAGTCGAGCTGATCTTTTTGCAAGACCTGCTTCAATGCTCAGCCGTAAAGGAGTGGCTTGAGGTTACTTCATGACAACAGGAAAAGGATTGTTTACTAACTTCACACACCAAATACTTTTAGTGGCCGACAACTATTCATTGTATATTGCTGGTTATTTTTAGAATAAGGATTTGTGTAAATAAGATTTTGTCACTTCTCAACAATATCAAGGGCTTACTTCTTTTTGGATTTATTTTTGACATCAATATTGATGTCAAAAATAAATAATTTGTGCTGTAATTCTTCTTTAAATTAGCAGCTCTAACTTCACAAGAGATCAAAATTTATAGAACACTAGCTTGAACTGTGAAAATTCCGTAAGTGTTGACAGTCAGTTATGTGCTATGTGTGATACATGCTTAGGCAATCATGTATCTTTTGATACATGACTGACGAGGCAGATTTTTTTCCTGCTTTAGGTTGCCATTTTTTTCTACAGTAGACCAGTTGCCATCCAAGGCTATAGAATCTGGTCTGTCCTGCTATATACCTATAGCTGGGGGAAGAAGAAAAGGATTCATACCTTTTCCAATGGTATTAGCATGTAAGTGAATATAATGGATTTGACTGGAATTTGAACTCAGCTCTCCGATTCCTCAATCCAAGCCACTATCCATTACTCCACCTTACCTCCTACAACTGAGAACATTTCTCGTACCTTATTTTGCTTTCTTCACACTTAGCCTGTATCTTCTCCTTTTCCCTTATCCCTTTCAGTCTTTCTTGCCCACCTATACTTTTTAGCTAAATGTTATAGAAACATGGATTATTTTCACAGAAACAAGAATTGTACAAATATTTTCTATTTCCTCTTTATCCACACTTCTATTCATATCACATAACTCATTCAGTAATACCATCTTGCCTGGGTATGACGATAAACTACATCCAACAGCAAGGCCTTTGATCAGGAGGTTTTGAGGAGCATGGAACCACATCTTGATTGCTACAGTGTTCCCAGGTCCACCCTAACCCAAGGTGGTAGCACCTGTCAGGATCCCAGCTATAGAAAAATAGTTAACCTGAGAAAATGGGTGAAAACACTATGAAATTATAAAAATAGGTTTTAATACCAGCAATACTTTTTTTGGAAAAATTAATATCAGCAGTATATTTTTGAAAAAGAAAAATATTACCAGCAATACATTTTTGAAAAAAATATTACCAACAATACATTTTTTTTTAACCATCAGTAAACATCTTGTCTGCATTAAATAACCCATTGAGGTTGGTATGCCGTAAAACAAACCAAACCAAAATCATATTGACTGTAACTCTCTACATTGAGTGGTTTTCGAGCCTTATGTTGACTGACTTTTTGTTGTAATGGAATGTTCCACACTCCCTATCACCTGTGTAGACTGACTATATCAGTAGCTATATAAAGTGAGCACAGGATATACCTGTGGCTGGCTTAGAGAATCAGTTGGCAGGATAGTAATTCTTGGTCTTTCTGTAGTGTATTCTCTTTTACAATAAACATCTCTTTTTTTTTTTTTTCATCTACACTCGTGTTGCTGTTCCTTCACTCAGGTACCACTTTTGTCTGTTTGTAACCCTCTTTAAGGATACAATACTTTTGATGCCATAAAGAATTTTAATGTAATGCAATTTCTTTTTTAGCCAAAATGTGTTATTTGCATTTGCCATTTTTAGTCACTATTCTATAAACAAAAAATGCACCCAAGTATACTCTAACATTGTGTTGCGATGTACGGCAAGAGTGCATTGCGATTGGTGTGTGTGGGGGGGGGCTAACCAATTGATATCCAAGCCACTACAAAAGTAATAGGTAGACAGGAGAAAGAGATAGAAAGTAACAAAAATAACACTTTGTCAGAAATCACAGCAACATGAGGAACAAAAAAGCCCATGGGACCAACTTCACAAGACAGCGTGTCTTGCCAATTGCTGTATTTTTTCCCTGTTTTTATTGGCATGAAACATCTTAAAAAGACCTGGATCTTGACCAGTTGCAGAAGCCCATATCTAAACATGCCAGACTGTCTTGCTGCTAATGAGAAAAACCTGGATGTAACTAGTGTTGGTAAAACATATCTACATGAGATCTGAGGCTTTTTCTGCATCTGTACTGACACACATTTGCCACACATTGGTTTAAATTTTAATATCAGATCTGGTACATTATTTTATTCATAGTAAGATTATCTGTGATACATTTTTATAGTAAAGTCAATTGCAATGTATTTTTAATAGCCAAACTTTAATAGTCAAGCCATTTGCAATTCAGGGCATGTGTGATCACTACTCACTCAAATTCTAGACCGTAGTTTCAAAGTCTCACTCAAATTCTAGACCATAGTTTCAAAGTCTCACTCAAATTCTATGTAGTTTCAAATGCTAGATTGTAGGTTTTGTCTTGGAAAGGTTTAAGTTCTACTTCTTGGAATAAATGATAAAGAATGTTAAGTTTTTTGGAGAGATCATTCTTATACCAACTATGAATACCTATGTCATCAGCATAGCCACCCCCCTCCACATCATCAGTTCAGTGGCCTCAGGAGGAAAAGCAGGAGCACAGTTTTCAATGTGATATGGAATGTTTAAATGACAGCTGCCTATTTCTTCACATCTGTGCTTCAAATAAGGAATTAAACATATTGGCGCTTTCATTTCCACCTTGTACTCCTGATGAAGTTTGAAATGATTTAGTGTTGGCACTTCACCCGACTGTAAACTTAATTTTTTTTTAAGACAGTGAAATGAGTATCTGCTAGCCTAGCAATTGAAAATCTTATTTTAAAAAACAAAATTCCTCCCATTAGGAATCAAGTCTGTATCTCCTTTATAACAGGGCTGTTTAACCTGAGGTACATGAACCCCTATGGAGTCAATGGATAGGGTTCAAGGGGTCTGTGAGGATCAGATAAAAATTAACATATTTGCTATACAGCCCTTGTCCCAATCAACAGTTTCCCATTGAAAGAAATAAAATGCATCCTGCCACTACTTACAGTGCCAACCACTAGTCCCCTCTTGACTTGCTGTTGGGTCCATGTTTGCCATTTAAACGTGTGTCATCAGCACGACCGCCATCTTTTTCCACTCCATAAGAGCAAGTGATAATTCTCATTTTCCATGGTTTATTATGGCTTCATTATTTTCAAATCCATTGAGATGCAAGGGGTTACTGGGTGTGGAAGAGTTAGAAACAGGAACATTGCTCACGAGCAAGAACTAAAGAAGAGTAATCAGGAAGACAGTAGATAGTGACTGACATTGCATTTAAATTTTTGCAGATTAAAGTTGGCTGGAAAGCATGGAACTGGAAGGGTGTTCCACAAGTGAGAAGTGCAAGAAAAGGAACTATTAGCGTAGAATATACATTTACATCTAGCCAGCTCAACTGTAAATTGGTGAGACTTAATTACCAGTCTAGTACTGTGCTTAAATTCAAAGAGCCTAGGCACCGTGGCAAAGAGCTCATCCAAACAATTACCATGAAACTATTAAGGAACAAATATCAATAACCTTAAAGGACAACCTATGTCCCAGATAATTTTATTATACAGGGTGTGGCAAAAGTAAGTCCTTTTTTTTATTAATTTTTACTGGATAAAATTAAGTAATATTAAATTTATGAGTATTGTCGCATTAAAACAACATGATTTGTTATGATTAACAAACTATTTAACATGTTCAAAATGCTCCCCCTTCATGTTCAATATAATGCTGAACCCTCTCATGTCACTTCCATCAAACATTTGATACATTTCTACATTAATTTCTACATTGATTTCAGAAAAATTTATCAAAAATTGCTTGTTTTAATTCAGGAATTGTTTTTGGTTTGAGCCTGTGAAGATCTTTCTGTACACCTCACAAGAAAACGTCTTGTGGTGTTAGGTCCAATGATCATGATGGCCATTCATTTGCTCCACATTGTACTTATCCACCACAGCTAAAAAAAAAAAAAAATGGGAGGGGGCTTTACTTTACCCACAACCTATTGCAAATTTGAACAAAAGCTAAATATTTTAACCAGAATAGTAAATGTTTTTTAAAGAAAAAATACCATCTGTACCAGGTGTCCCTAAAGTATGGACAGATAGGAAATCTCATTAACTATATTTCTTTAACAACCACAGATTAAACATGATTTTTATCGAAAGAAGAATTGACATTTTTTTTCTGGGATATGCTAAAGGAGAAGGTGTACTCAATAAAAATCACAGATTCAACATGCTTGATTGAGTGAATGTGCTAAAATTGACAGCAATGTAGAGTCATATCAAGGTCATATGAATCTTGCAAAGTGCATCAACCTCTGCATCACATGACAGAAATCATATTGAAAATGTTATTTATTAATATTACAATTCAATAAAATGTTGAAAATTTCATTTCTTGAAAATATGCATTTTTACTTCTGCTTTAATAGTAAGGCTGATCAATCTGACAAGGTCAAAATGGCAACCAATATAAAAAATAAACAAGTTTGTTGTTAACTGGGGCAAAGGATGGCTTGTTAATTTTAACACCTCCAAAACTAAACTTTTCCTCATTAATCATCTTAGAGACCCCTCTCTACCTTCCATCAGCATGACTGATGCTAACCTCCAGGAAGGTGACTTTTTGCACCCTCTTGGGTTAATGTTCCCAGCTGACATAAAGTAGAAAGACTATATCAAATCTATTGCTAAGCCAGCTGCTATGAAAGTTGGTTCAGTGTGTCGTGCTAGACATTTTTTCCCTCCAGAATCTATCTTACATATGTCAACCATTCTTTCATGCTTAGAATATTGCCGACACATGTCCCTGTTATTTGCCTCGATAAAATCCAAAGAAGAATCAGCAATATTATTGGTCCTGATCTGGCATCTCAGCTTCAGTCACTTTCCCCACTGTCGTAAGTATGCCTATAGCCTTCTTCAGGATTCTGCTGTTATACACAGATACCTGAAGAAGGCCAGAGAGTATAACTGCCAAAATATACCAACCTAGACGAGCAATCTATTCCATATTGCAAAGGACAGAATGATAATATTTATATTAGCCTTGAAAAAAGGAATTAACTATTTCCTTATAAGGAAACATTTGACATTCAATGACCAAGTAGCCAGTGCTACTGTTGGTGGAAATTTATAAAATCTTTCCCTTAAAATAATTTAAATCAATGACTCTGCTATTTAGCTTGATAAAATCCAAAGAAGAATCAGCAATATTATTTGTCCTGATCTGGCAGCTCAGCTTCAGTTACTTTCCCATTGCCATAAGGTTCCCTTTTTGTGTCTTTTCTATAAATACTTTCATGGTAATTGTTTAGATGAGTTCTTTGCTATGGTACTTAGTCTTTTTGAATTTAAGAGCAGTACTAGACTGGTATTGAGATCTCATCAATTTACAGTTGAACTGGTTAGGTGTAGCCATAGGTTCAACACTAACATTTTTTTTGTTTGCACTTCTTGCTTGTGGAACTCCATTCCAGCTCCATGCTTTCCAGCCAACTTTCATCTGCCAAAAATTTAAATGGAATGTCAATCACTATCTACTTGTCCTCCTGATTGCTTTTTTTCTCTTCCTGTTCATTAGTAATGTTTTTGTTTCTAATTCTTTTACACACTCTAACCCTTTGTGTCTTAGCGGCTTTATTGCCTTGCATGGGGTGACACTGATTAGAAAAAAAAAAATTGCCTGTGTCTAGACTTTAAGGACAACCTGTACTAAGAAATAAACTAAAGTGTTGATTGAGAGACTTTAGTAGAGAAATAGTGAAACACTGAAAATGTTATCCTAAAAGAACCAATAATTCTGAAAGTTGACATTAAAAACAATGTAATAAGGAAATAACAAATGAAAGAAAAAATGAAAACAGTTACTATTCCCTTTAATTTTCATAATAAAAACATCCTCAGAACTAGAATAAAACAATGTCCTAGTTTCATGAAATATTAAAATATCTAAACCGTGTCAGAGAAAACAAGTGTGTTGGTGACAAAGAATTAGATTTAATCTGAGGAGAAAAAAAAATGAACACAGCATGAAACTTTTTACTGAATAAATCTGTTAGAACAAAAGAGAATTTCTTTGATTGTTCTAAAAGCTGTAAAGCTATACATTGCTTAGAAACCAAAAAATTAAGCAAACCAAATGAAAAATGAAAAGTCAGTATTTGGATTATACCTTAAAGTAGTTTCTATAATTTTTTTTATGATTATAACTTCTCAACCAGGTGAGAAGTCACAATATAAGATAAGCCACAACTTTGTGTTCTGTCATGGAAAAGAAATTACCTTTAACTTATGTTAATTGCAAAAATAAAATAATATCTTAATAAAATAAATATTGCAGATAATAAAATAAAAAATATCTGAGATTTGCTGAAAAGGTCTCAGCTGAAACCATTTCCCAAAATCAGTCTTGATATTTAGTCATTCAAATACTGATTTTAGTAAGTGGGTTTGGGTGAGAATGTTTTTATGGCTTATCACCCCTTTGTGGTTATTTAAAATTGAAACATATTTTAGAAGGTGTTGTAGGGTAGGACTCAGCATACTTCCTACTCTTCCCTACTCCTGTGACAATGGACTGCTCCCACTTATAAATATGGTGAGTAGACACATTAAAGTAGGTTTTGAGTAGTATTTGATTTACTAGTCTTTCCACTCATATATAGTTTATTTAATAAACCTTTTTTCCATTCTATGTATGAGTATTTAAAAATCATTTCTTTGTTTCCTCTACCTAGTCTTCTGTTTCTTCAATATTCTCTCTAACTAGAGCCTTTCTAATTCTCAGCTATTTTGAATAAGGACAACATTACAGCAGTGGTGACAAAGTCTTTGAATTCACAGCAAAATGGAAGATTTAAAGACAGTAATCTTGCAGTAACAATGATAACTGCAAGAGCAACAATGAGAGCAATAGCAACAAACACAAATGATATTGTTACTTTTGCAAAAGATAAATGAAACAGAAACAAATGTCTCATTTACACCAGACAACAGAGAGTTCACATATAGACCTGAAGAAGGTTCTATCTTAGAGGTATACTTCAGAAGATACAAAGGAACCTTCAAGAAAGACTCTCAGGCCTGGTCAAACAAGAAAAACATACAACTGCTGTTAAGGAAACTGGGACCTGCAAAGCATGAAAAGTACTGTAACTATATTTTGCCAAAAAACCAGGTAGACATCAATTTTGACCAGACAGTAATTATGCTTTCTAAAATTTTTGAGAGAAAAGTTCACTTTTCTATACAAGTTGGCAAGGTTTAAAAAAAATGTCTCAGATGATTTTGTTACATACACAGAAGTAAACAGGGAATGTGAAAAATTTAAATTACATGAAATATCATCTGACCAGTTTAAATATGTAATTTTTGTAAAAGGGTTGACTTCTAGCAAGGACTCTGAAATACATTTTTTCATATATGCATACTATTATTTAACCTATAACCGGAGGAAAAGAAATTTGCACATAAATGAATAACAAACTCAACTAAAATTTAAACCAGAATTTTTCAGCATCATCTATAAATATACATTGCATCTATGTTGCTTTGTAATGATGATATGACACTATATTTCTGTTAATATCTATATGTAGACCAGATACAACTTTCATATTTTACACCTGTAACCTCAAAATGGCAGTGCATGTAGTGTAATGGTTAGCTACTTGCAAAGAGATATGAGCAAGCCATTTGATTTCAAGTCAAGTTCATTACATTCACTTTTGCACAAATACATTTGAGAAATTTATGAATCCATCTATTCCCCCAACTATGGATTAAATAGAGTTAACTGGATTCTCTTGCTTTGAGGTGGAAACCAGTCTAATAGAAAGAATATCTGACTTTATGCCATACTGAGCTAAACAAAAATGAACTACTTCTATGTACTGTGTCCCTTTAGGACATGTGTGATCTTGGCTCTGTACAATTTCCTGTCCTTTGGAGGTCTTAAGAAATTTTGTCATTTTGGTATATCTCTTAATCCCTGTTCTGCCAACCATTTACACAATAGATAGGGTTATGTACTGTTTTGCTCTGTCTCCTTTGCCTTTGATATGTCCTATGAGTATCAAATTTTCTAAACCCTTTTTCTGATAAGAGTCCTTTTCATTTACCATTTTTCTTTAACATTTTCTCTGAAGCATCATTGCTCATATGTCCAGTCGATGGAATTCTCAGCATCCTTCTGCAGAACTACATTTCTGCTACCTTAAGTCTTAACTGCAAAGAGATTGTCCAGCATTCTCTGCCATATAACAGGATCAGTATTATGTAACAGTTCAATACTCTTTTCTTTGTTTCCAACAACATTTTCCTGTTTTCTTTGCTTAACTTTTAGAAGGCATCTTTCGCTATCCCAATGCACCTTCAGATTTCAGTGTCACACTTTCCATCTTCTGTTAAAAAAAATCCCAGATATGTATATATTTCGTATTTGCTTGATTTTGGCATCTTCAATTTGTAATTATCATGTTGGGTTCTTCTATTTGTTGGCAACTATACATTCTATCTTACAATTGATGTCTAGTCCTTTCTTCTTGCTTTCCTTAACTACCTTCTGTAGGAGTTTCTGTATTTTCCTTTCTGTGTCTGCTATCAATACTGTGTGATCTGTATATCTAATGTTAAGATAGTGGCCACCAATACTTTTTTTATGGATGAGTGAAGATTGCTGGTGAACTGGAAGTTATCCATGATTGGGTTTAGTTTGGTTTGGTTTGTTTTACGGCATATCAACACCTCAATGGGTTATTTAATGCCGACAACATTTTTAGAATAGATTTGTATAAACAGAATATGTATTCTTTGGTTTAGATTGGTTTGCTTTATTTTGTTTTACGGCATATCAACACCTCAATGGGTTATTTAATGCTGACAAAATTTTTAGGATAGATTCTTATGAATAGAATATGTATTATTTGGTTTAGATTGGTTTGGTTTATTTGTTTTATGGCATATCAACCTCAATGGGTTATTTAATGCTGACAAAATTTTTTTTCTGGTTTGGTTTATTTTGTTTTGTCAAAAATCTATTTAATGCTAAAATTTTGGTAATATTTGTTTTGTCAAAATGTATTTCTGGTAATATTTTTTTAAAAATGTATTGCTGGTAATATTTATTTTTTTTAAAAACATTGGTGGTAATATTTTTTTTTTCAAAAATGTATTGCTGGTAATAGGTTTTTTTTTTCTTCAAAAATTTATTGCTGGTAATAATTTTTTAAAATATTTCTGGTATTAAAAATTCTTTTTATACTTTTTTTTTTTTTTTTTTTCTAACCCCAGTTCCGGGGTTAACTACTTGCCCATAGCTGGGACTTTAACAGGTGCTACCACCCCGGGGCAGGGTGGACTTGGGAACATCAGCAATTAAGAGGTAGTTGCGTACTCCTCAAAACCTCCTGAGTACTGCTGGATTTAGTTTAGCATCTTAACCAGGACACAGATGTAGTTTATCATCATACCCAGGACAGTATCCACAATTGGGCTATAAATTGCCAATAAGAATCACAGTGTGTCATTAAAAATGAGGAAAGTTTTAGCTGACAGATGGCACACAATACCTGATCAATATTGGCTGGGTCACAATGTAGAGGGGATATGACATTGAAAGACCTGAAAACCCTAATGAACATCAGCTAAAAACACTACTAATGAAAGCTTCAAACAGATGTATTTCAGATAAAAAAATCCTGGTAGGACTTCTAATTCTCTCTGAATTTCCTTACTGTACAGGTTGAATAAGTCTGGTGAAAAGACACACCCTTGTCTTACACCCCATGTTGACTATTGGTTAATACCTGCCCAGTATCATTCATATGCAAATAGTCAGTGCTACCCACTCTAAGTAAAAGGTCTTCTCTCAACAGCCCATTGTGAAAGGGGATGCAACTCCTTGTGCTTACAGCACAGCATACAACCAACTCAGAGTCTTTTATCGGGCTGACTCAATTCTCTGTTACATTCATGAATTCATTTTCTATCTGTATACAGGCGGTTTGCTGCCAGTATAAGTTCTGGATTATTCTAATATCCTTCCCAGGTGTGTCAAGGTTGCCTAACTGTTCAAACAGTTCTTTGTGATGTACTTTATTAAATGCTTTTGCATAATCTATAAAACACTACAATGTTAAAAAAGGCCTTGTGCTATATTTTGGATGAAGTGGGCAACCAAATAAATAAATACTGAGGTGAATAGATAGGGGGGGGCTTAAACGTTCTTGACCCCCCAATCTCTTTTAAAAAAGGGGGGGGCAAACATTTAGTTAGATTTTAAGAAATGGGTTAGTTCAACAACTTTTCACCACCCACATGCCTTGTTTTCCAGTCCCTGCTTTTTTTCATTTTATTATTCTTTTATTTGAAGACACATGCCTAAATAAATGCCCCACTCCATTTACTTCACACTAATCTTTCAAGACAGCTAACCTATGCTAACTCAGCTTCATTGTATTTTGGACTACAACTAAATTTGAAACCCTGAAGATTCACTACAATGGTGAGAAAAATGTATAGTTGGCAATGAAATGCAGCCCAAGGATGAATCAACTGTATTTAGGTGTGAAAGTGATTATTTTCTCAAAACTCGTCAAGTAGGATGGAAATAGTCTTCTATTATCTGTGAGTAAAAAAGTGATTCAATTAGCAGAAAATTAAATGCTTCAAACAGGTCAATTAGCCGAATGCCGTTCTGGCCCAACTAATCTTGTAAATACTTGGCAAATTTATCCAAAGTTATTTTGAGAAAGATTGTGAAGGAAAAACATTGGGGAATACAAGTAACTGAAATTCAATGACTTTTATTGTACTGAATCATGTCTTCTGGGAAGAGACCTTATCAATTTATATATATAAAAAAAGAAAGATTGTGAATACGGATACATTAGGTTGGTTGATTTTGTTTAACTGCATATCAACCTCAAAGGGTCATTTAATGCCGAAATCTAAATAATTTGAACACAATTTTATGGCTTTAACTAAATATATTTTGAACACAATTGTATGCATTCAAATACAGATATAATATATTGTTGGTAGTTTTACTATACATATGTATTGTTGGTCCTTTTTTATATAAAAATGTATTGTTGGTATTTTTACTATAAAAATGCATTTTCATACTTTCAGTGTTTTGGTTTGTTTTTTTTGGGGGGGGGTCACTATTTGGCCATAGCTGGTCAGGTATTGAACTCACAACTCTTTGGAGCAAGTCACTGGATTACGTCAACCAATGCAAAGTGTTGTGAGTTCAGTACCTGAACACAGCAGAGGGAACAAAAACTTGGAGTTCAGTTACTAAAGGGAAATAACTGAGATATCTGAAAAAAATGGCATGGCACATGGAACTAAAATAATCTACACCTGTGGATGAAATAAAGGGTTTGGTTTTAAATTCCAATGTATATCACCTGTAGAAGGTTGGAGCGTAGAACGGCTGAAACATTTTGAATATGACAATAAAGATAAAGAAAACAGTCCGAACAAAATAAATAGTGTAAATAGTTACAATATCTCATTTCAGAAATATAGACAGAGTTCAATATTCTTTTCTTTGTTAGAAACAATTTGAATTTCATTAGGAACAAAGTTCAAATCTCACTAAAAGCTTATTGTTATTCTTCACTTCTAATCAATGTTGTTGACTTAATGGTCATAAACTTTATAATTTGAGCATTGCAATAAAAAGCAACATAGCTGAAATTCTTGTAAAAAATTCTTGACAGTTTTGTGTGAAAAATAAAATAAATGCAAAAAGAACTAATCAGATATTTTTTTCCAAATTACATTTAATATTTAACATTTATAACTGCAACTAGTAACTTACCAAAACAAGAATTTTTTTTTTTCCAAAATGGTAGAATCTACTTAACATCTACACATAAAATACCTCAGAGCACCATGCTTTGTGCAATTTATATACTCCCTGTTGGATTCCATTAAAATTCCTTCTTCGGTAAGAACACGAGAACAGTCGAGTTTTCATTGAACTTGTAAACAGAAGAGTTCTGTTCTTGTTGCTAAAGATAGCAAATCTGTTCAGTGAATTAACTGGAGTTATTTAGTTTTACACTGTATATCGTGTTTGTGTATTAACCATTTTTTCTTGGGCACATAGAAGATTAGAGTAATTCTAACCAGCACTTGTCTTCCTGGAGAGGCGAGGCAATATCATAAAACTAAAGAACTAATAATAAAAAAAAAAATGAATTATAAAAGATACTAATAATAAATACCACTGTCAGGGAGAGAGAGAGAGAGAGATGTACACACACACACACATATATATATATATATATATATATACACACACAAGAGAATATATAATATTTGGAACAATTTACATTCTTTGTAACAAAAAAAATTTACATGATGAAAAATACCTGGAACTTTGATTATAATAAGGAGGTACTTTTTAATTCATTTTAAATAAAGCATTTGTGACCAACTGATTCTGATAACAATAACAGGCTGATAACATTAAGTAAAGGATATAAAAATTGGAACAATTTATATTCATTGGTATTAAATTCATTGTTATAAAAATCTTTCCATTATGAAGATTATCTGGAATTTTGATTATAATGTGCAGTTAATTTTTAATTTCATTTAAATAAAGTGTTTGAGACTGATTTTGATAGTAATGCAACAGCCATTTTATTATTTTATTTCTCTCTCTCTCACATACACACACATATATATATATATATATATATATATATATATATATATACATTATTATATATATATATATATATATATATATATATATATATATATATATATATATATATATATATATATATATATATATATAAATAAAGTAGACACTGAGGTTAACACATGGCTTGAAGATTGCGTTCAAGCATAAAACAGACTGTCACCACTCACCGTTGATCTCAGTGTCCACTTTTATGTACACTATCCTTGTTATTGAGTACATTTACCCATAAGTATAGCATACCTTAAAACTATATTTTTATAATATTATATATATAATAAAATATAGTTTTAAGGCATGCTATATTTATGGGTTAAAGTGCTCAATATCAGAGCAAATGTAAATATAAAAGTGGAATACTTTTCTATTGTTAAATCATTAACATTGTACTTACAATGGCTTTATTCTGTCAGTAATCATTTTCTTAAATCTTGACCAATGACAATCCCTTTTTTTATTTTAGTGAATGTGTAGCAAAATTGTCTCAAATGAATTTCCCAGTGAAAAAAAAAAGAAGGAAAAATACAACTTCTGCTAACACTTTCTATCAGAACTATTTAACTTGATGGAATATGTCTAACACTAAGCAAGACAGTAAAGTCAGTAGAAATTTTGGCATTTCATATTTCTGGCATCAATTCTTCAGACTCCTAAGTTACATCATAGATTGCATCAACTAGAGACATATCTTCTTTTTTATTCTCGGAACAGTAGTAAGCAGCAAGTAGGAAGAATGTATGTCAACAGGTTTGATCAAAATGTAATCTCCACATGCTGGTTTGCCTCACTAAAGAGTCTGGGTTCAGGGTGTATCTTGACCCTTCTAATTCATGCAGTTGTCTCTAAGTCTTCCTTCTTTTTCTTTACTTTTTTTTTTTTTTTTTTTTTTTTTAAATATGTCACTGTCAGAAATACATGCTAATTCAGTTTGGGTCATCAGAGTTCTAACCAGCAGTTTCCATTCTGGGCCAACCTACACATTCTGTTATACAATGAGAGAAATCTTGTTAGAAAACAGTTCACACTAAAATACAACTGTGATTCTTGTTTTAATCCCTACCACTACCATCAGATTTTGCTGTGTTACTATATTTGTAATTATGAGAGTAAATTTTTTTTTTTTTTTAGATTTTTAATAAATATATTTTAACAAAACAAAGCACTGAGAAACTAAGAAGAATGGGATTGCCAGCTATCATGATCTCAAGCATTACTAACAGAATAAGGGTAATTATATCTGTAATGGAAATTAATTGCTAATAATTTTACTATAGTAAAAGGATTGCAAATAATTTCTCCATAGAATTTTATTTTAAGCATTTCACCCCAAGCAAAGCAATAATGTCACTAGGATGCTGGGGGTTACAGAGTAAAAGAGAATGAGAAACCTGAAGTGAGGAGAAAGGACAATAAAAGAACAGGATTCAGGAAGACAGAAGATGACAATTGGTGACGCACTGAAATTTTTAAAAGTTGTAAGTGACAGGGAAGCAAGAAATTGGGAGAGAGTTTCACAGGTGAGAAGTACAAAAAAGAAACTATTGAAATAGAAATGACAGTTGCATCTAACTAGTTCAACAGTGAGACCTGGTCGTCAATCAAGAAGCATGATTAAATTCATTCAGTCGAGGCACTAAGGCGGAAAGAACATCAGAGCAATTGCCATGAAAATATTTATAGAAAAGACAGAGGGAAGTCACGTTGTGTCACATCGGTGAGAAAGAAACCAGTCAAGATGCCAAGTAAGGATTGGTTATATTACAGACACTTTGAATTTTGTCAAGAATCTCAAGGTATATAGCAGGAGCACCAGACCAGATATTGCAACAATATTCAACGCATGGACAAATGGTAAGATTTATGGATGTTCAAGATGGATTCTGACAAGAAAAATTGTTTGGCATGACACAGTAGACCAACTTTCCAAACAGCAAACCTAGCAATTGATTCATTGTCTTGAGAATGGTCTTACTTTTGGAATGGATTGAAAACCAGGAAACAAGGAATTATCAGGAATTAATTCAAACATTACTGACAGAAGAGAAATATTATATACCTAATTTTGAAATGTAGAAATAACATTAAAAATCAAAGAAACAGTTTGTCAGGTCATGCATTAATGCAACCATTACTTATAGAATAGGGTGATATATGTGTATATAGGTAAGTAAGTAGGTACTTCCAAACATTTGCTTAAAAAAATGAGCATACACAATGAAAAAAATTGGCCCAAACTTAATGAAAACAAAGTTTTATCATCAAAATCTTTGTTATTATTAAGAGGAAAGACCAAAGAATTTTTTGATTATTAAATTATATTTTTTTAATCCTTTTTAGAACTTTCAAAATTTTGATTAAGTTTTTTTTTTCTTTCATCAGTCGGTGACCATAAATTAATGCTGGAAGTTTTTGCGTCTTTTTTTGGTAAAAAACATTGATTTGGAAATTCTTACAAAAATCAAATAATTCTTGGATTTTAATGAAACTTTCAGAACTTATTCACAAATGAATGAAATTATTTTTTAAATCTTTCATTTTAGAAAATCTTTTTTCTTTACATCTTCCCCTCTCAAACCTATTTAATTTTATGAAAATTTGTGCCGCTTAATGTTTATATTAGTTCTAATCAGAAGTCCTTGGAGAATTTAAATCATCAATTTATTTTTGTAAAACAAGACACCCACTACCCAGTCACCAAAAATCTGGTCTGTACTGTAAAATAAAAAAATGTAATAAAACGAAGACATTTAATTAGAAAAGCTTTTAATTGCTTTTTATAAATAAGACATATTATGGACATTTTAAATTTTATGTATAACATTTCTTTGGAGGTGTGTATATATTTTCCATTGCTTATGAATTTACTATAAAATGTCTTTTAGTGAGTGGAGCCCAAGGTTCTTGGCAAAGATCACCCTTCTTTGAATATTTTGGACTGGCATTACAGAATCACAAAAGAATTTTAGCAAATGATAGAAACCCTATCACTACCAATAGCAGCAACAACTAAAATGGATAGCACATGTAACTCAAAAGAGAAAATAATGACATAATCAATCCATTGACATTCCACACTACTTCAAATAAAAGGTTAGTTAGGAAACTTCCATCAATACTGAAAAGAGCAATAACAGCTACTGAACTTGAGAAACCTATTTTCCTGTGGGATTGTTTCAAGAGAAAGATTTTATAAATTTCAACCAAGTACTGACTGCTCAGTCAATGAATACTGAAATGCTTCCATTGTCAGGAAATTATTAATATTATCATTACCATATAAATTCAATGAAAATAAGGTAGGGATTGTTAGTGGTCAGGAATTCATTACATACTGTCAGAAAAAAAATTCAGATATCAAGTCTTTTTCAGAGTGAGAATAATAAGCAAGAAATATTAGAATAAAATTTATCAAAAACTCAGGCAACACACAAAAGAGGAGACAGTTTTGAAATGATATATAAATGTTTACATGCACAGAAGGGAAAAAAAGATCACGCAAATACAAAAAAAAAATTTAATCTCAACCTAAAAAAAAAAGTTTACGCTGTTGACAAATATTCATTAAATTATCCTATTCCCCCACCCCCCGTTCACCAATTAGAAATTCAATTTGTAGTGTTTTCAGGGACAAACTTGAACAGGAATTTTATCTTGAAGAATCAATAAATTTTAACATTTATTCCAGTCAGTCTTGTAAATCTTTTTATTTGAACTACAGAACAGTTTAAAGTATTAGATTTTTTTTTTAGCTTTGCCTAAAGGAGAGGTTCATGCAGGCTGTTGTAGAGTAGAACTCAGCATACTTCTTGCTCTTCCCTACTATTGACAATGGACTGCTCCTACTTATAATTATGGTTAAGTATACACATTAGAGTAGGTTTTGAGTAGTATTTGATTTACTCAAGTATTTCCATTCTGTGTAGGAGTATTTAATAAACATCTTTGTTTCCTCTCCCTAGTCTTCTGCACCTTTGATACTCTAACTATGGCCTACCTAATTCTAATATGCAGCATAGCTGTATGAAAATTTTCCCTTAATCTTTATCATATCCAAATTTTCATAACCATTGAAAAATGATTTTAGTTTGAAATTCCCTGAAGGTTGCTTGGATTGACCAACACCTAAAGTTCAAGTGGTACAACAGCTAAAACCTGATAATAGCAACAAAAATAAGAATTGATTTTTTTTTTTAACAGCTTAACCATTTGTGGGTTATTTAGAGCCCAAAAATATTTTGGATTTTGCAGTGTGCCCCACAAAAAACTAAGAAATTTTAGACTTACAGTATGAAAAAAAAAAAATTAACTAACATATAAAATTAACGATTTATTTTACTATATGAATTAACTAAAAACATTAACATATAAATTATGTAGCCATTTGTTGCTCCAGGATGTTGCAGTTATTAAATTTTCAATGTTTGGTAATTGTTCTCTTTAAGAAAGAACATCCAGCTTGGAGACAAAATTTTATCAGAGTTCTTTAGTTTGAACACCACATCTAACATCAGTGTTTTTGTTTTATAAGCTACTAAATTTCTATCCTTTGCTTTTGTTTGAAATAACTAACAAAAATTCCAACAATTAAATAAACTGTACCAAATTTCCTGTTTTTTTTTGTGAGGCACCTTGTAAGAAGAATTTTTTTTTTTTTGCAAGTGAATTAATTTTTTAATTTTAATTTTTTTTTTAATTCTTTGCAAGTGAATTAATTTTTTTTTTTTTTGCAAGTGAATTAATTTTTTTGAGAATAACGATTTTTTTCAGAAATAAGTCATACTATTTAACCCATAACTGGGGGTAGGAGATGGATTATATACCTATCCCAAGGGTACTTGCAAGTCAGTGAATATACTGAACTTGAGTGGAATTTAAACTCCAAACATGAAGACATCAGTCCATATGTAATGGTGAGATTAACAGTTTCCATACAAGAAACATTGGGCATTCATTAGCTGAAAAGTTGATGCTACCATGGGTTGAAATTTATAAAATCTTTTTCTTAAAACAGTTTTTCAAGAAAATAGGCTTCTCATGTTCACAAACCCTTATTGCTCTTTCTAGTACTGATGGCAGTTTCCTTCCAAACCTTTTGTTTGTGGTTGCATGGAAACTATTAGTTACATGTGATAAACATTTAACTTGTTGCCACTGTTGGAAATCTTCAAGTGATGTGAATTTTTTTTTATTTGGCAAAGTTCTTTGTTTCTGATTCTTTTGTGCTATTCTATAAAGTCTGCTGAAGTACTTCCTTCTTTAAGACCTGCAGGATTCATACTCTTGGACAGGGCTATGAAGAATCAGAGTTGGAAGCAATTAAGAGGTCACTGGAGTTGAAGTTGGTAAAACTATACAGACTCCAGTTGAATTTACACTTTATGTAAAAAGTCTTACATTATAGAATGTTTATTTTTGTTTTGTCTTTTACATCCTGTAAAAGGTTATATTTCAACTTCTGTTATAGTTTTATTTTTGTTCTGTACTTATTTCTTATTTGTGTGTTTTTATATATATATATATATATATATATATATATATATATGTGTGTGTAGTATTTTAAAACATTTTTATGTTTATACATTCTTTTTTATAGATAAAAATTTATACATAAAAATGTCTTAAAAAAATTGTCGGACTTTGTCCATTTCATAAATGTGTGATGTCATCTGTTTACATTTGGATAAGCATTGAGCAGATATGAATGTACGTGAAAAAATCATGGAAAATTGTAGTTTAAAAACAGTAAAATCAACCTTGCTAACCTCCGTGGCTCAATCGGTAAAAGCGCGTCGGGCTATATGACGGTTCCGTATAGGATACAGATTTGATTCCTGTCAGGGGGACGCATATTTTCTATGACAATTTCTCGGACATTCAGGCCGGTAAATGTTAATACTGTTTATTATAAACAGAACATTTACTTAAATATTTGTATCTATAAAAAAGAATGTATAAACATAAAAATGTCTTAAAATAATTGTCGGACTTTGTCCATTTCATTATATATATATATATATATATATATATAAAATGTAAAAAGTCTTACATGATAGCATTTTTATTATTTCTTCTATATCCATTCAAAGATTTTGTCTCTAATTCTGTTAGAAAATATTAAAGAATAAATAGGTATGATATAAAAGCAACAATATCTTTATTCTTTGATATAAACTAGTTCGAATGATATAGGCCTACTCAAGTTAAGAGCAGTATTCATAGGCTTGATGAGTTTTGTTGGCCATAATCACTTAATTAGAAAATATTGAAGAATGAATAGGTATGATATAAAAACCACAATATCTTTATTTTTTGAGTTTAGGAGTTTATGCATAGGCTTTATGAGATTTGTAGGCCATAATCACTTAATTACATATAAGAGGAGGCAGAGTCAGAGGTTTTGTGTTCCGTCTCCACAGCCCTGTCTATTCTTGGAGCCATTTTTAATCCTTGATCCGAGAAAACAGTTTTATACAGATGACAGTTTAGACCAGTGATGGTCAAACTGTGGTCAGGTTAGTATTCTGAATGGCATGCTTAATTTTATGAGGAAATAATGTTTGGTAAAATGTTGTTTGTTTCCTTTCATTCTCACTTGTTCACTCACATACTCTCATACATAACCACATACATAAACAATGATTAAATGTAATGTTTCTTGAATTTTGTAACTTTTCTTGTCAGCATTTTAAACCATTGGAGATTTTCACTAAGGAAGATTATAAGTGTGAACACCTTTTGCTTCAGAAACAGGAAACATTCATAATTATTTTTCTCTAGAGAATAAATATATTTCTTTTTTTAAAAAACAATGTTTTTGCATCATCAAATAAATAAATTAGAAATAAATCACAATGTGTGTTCATTCCTCTGTCATCAGTGATAATATTATATGAAGACTTCAGTTTTTCTTTTTTTTTATTTAATTATAGAAGGAATCTTTTCTGCAAAGAAATGAAAACAGCTTTTCCCAATTTCCAAGGCAGATGTTTATGTCTTTTGTTGCAAAAATGTCTTCGGTATCTTTAATGAAAAATTACCTCGATTTGTTTTTTTTTTTTTTTTTTTGTTAGTAGTGTGGCCCACCTTATGATGAACTGGGCCTTATGTGGCCTATGGTTTGAAAAATGTTGCCCATGCCTAAACAAATTGGACGACTATGCCTGGCATCCATATTAGAGTCTAGATCTAACAAGTCTATTTAAGAATATGACACAACAGCTGGAATATTGTGGTATTAATAATAATAAAGATATGAACATTTACTCTAATCTTATAAATATTTTTAGCTGAATTCCAGATCATTTTAAAATTGTCAGACATTTAAGTTTGGCCCCAAAAAGAGATTAATGCTGGCCAAAGATTTAAATAAGAAAAAAATTAGTAATGTAGGGCACAGCATTATGGGATATTTTCATTAGTCTCAGACCAAAATTTTCATAATCAGTGGGAATTCTTTTTTTTAATTTTTGTTTATTCATTTCACTACAAATACAGCAATAAAGCTACTAAGACACAAGGGGTTAATGAATGTGAGAGAAAAGAATCTTTATTAAGGAGAGAGAACAATAACAGAACAGGATTTAAAGAAAGAGATGAAAACAACTGATCCTCCTCCTTTCACTCTTAAAGATGTCATTAGGGCACCAACGTGCGGAGCTGCCCGTCATTCCCCTTCATCTGTTATGATTACAACTAGCAATTTCAACTGTAAAATGATGAGACCTAGCTGCCAATCTAGTACTGCATTTAAATTCATTAAGCTGAGGTACCAAAGTTTGAAATTACCTTGAGGTTACCTGTACTGACAGATACTTCAACAAGGCTGGAAGACATGACAGTTGAATCATTGTGATAGTAATAACAAAGATGAGGATCAGTCCTAATGCAAATAATGTGAAAATTTAAAAAAAAAAAATTGTATCCTTTTTAGGCTTCCATACTTTAAAAAAAAAAAAAAAAACAGTTGTTTGTGAGACAAACAAAAAACTACCCACAGCATCTTACATATTTCTAGTGAAAGAAAAAGTCTATGAAAGTAAGCGGGTGCACATATCTAGTCATTGATTGCAATTTCACTTCCTGTAGAGAGAAATAATACAGTAGAATATTCCAAAAATTTCTGAATAAATTTTGTAGGGAGTGTGAGCAGGATGACTATTTATACAAATTCCAAGAGACTGATCTATCCCATTACTCACATTCAGAGCATTCGCCTTTTTATAAATTTCCCCATTGTACATTCATATTTGCAAATCCAATATATTGCAGGATTTTCAAATAAATTTATGAAAACATTACAAAACAACTTTCTTGGTCTCATATTTTTCAGGCCTTATGGCTATATCACCTTGAAACACCAGTTCCTGTACAATCACTGAAGTTAAGCAATGTCAATCCTGGTCCGTACTTAGATGAGTAACCATTTGGGAATACCAGTTACTGTGCAGGTGGTTTAATGGATAATGGCTCAGAATTGTTAATCAGAGAACTGAGTTTCAATACTCATTGGGTTCTTTATGTGCAAATACCCTTCAGAAAGGTATGAATCCACCTCTTCTTCCCCAGCTGTGGGTTAATTAATAAAACTTGTATCACTAAACCATTATTATCTAAAAAGAAAAAAAAAATTCTTACAAACTAAAAATATTTTCTGGTTTTAAATAATCTGCAAAGGTTGATAAGCCATAGAAAACATATCAATCAATCATAGTTTTCCACTGAGATGAAGTGTAACAATTGTATAGAATCAATCACTAAGAAAATTGGTTCATTTTGTTTTTCTCACCAAAATCCATCTTGCATTTTTATAAGTTGACTATTCATTCCTGTATTGAATATTGCTGCCACATCTGATCTGATTCTCTTGCTACATATATCGAGAAGAATCTGCATTGCTGCAATGTTATCGGTCCTGACATGGCATCTTGACTCCAGTCACTTTCCCATTTCTGTAATGTAACTTCCCTGGGAATTTTCTATAAATATTTTAATGGCAATCGTTCTGATGAGGTTTCCTTTTTGGTAACTTGACTTCATAAATTTCAGTACTAGATTGGCAGTTAAATCTTATATTACTGTTGAAATAACTACATGTAACTGTAGGTTCTATTATAATAGTTTTTTTCTCTCACACTTCTCACCTATGGAATTTTCTTCCTGCTTTCCTGTCGAATCTTCTTTTTTCTTCATTATATACCATGTCCACTCAGAACATAGGTAATCATGACTCTCCCCAACTTCCTGGCCCTCATAGCTCTTAATAAATTTTGTCTTTCTGTTATTTCTCCTAAACCCTGTTTCACTATCCATTTACTCAAGCTCATTTTGTTATGCATGGTTTTCCTCTATCTCTCTTGCCTTCAAACTGTCTTGTGAGTATGAGATTCTCCAAGCTCTCTTTCCTCGTTATGTGCCCAGGAAATCTCAACTGTCTTTTCCTGATGTTACTTTTTGTTTCCATTTTCTCTAAAATTTTGTTGATTACATATTTGGTCCATGGTATCCTTAGATCCTTCTGTAGGAACCAAATTTCTGTTGCTTCAAGTCTCTTCACCTTCAAGGGGATTGTCCAGTACTCACTACCATACAGGATGACATATATATAAGAGTTTAGTACCCTTTTCCTTATTTCTTCAAAAATTTAAATGCAATGTAAATCACAATTTGAATCCTGTTCTTTTTTTTTTCCCTTTTCTCCTTACTAACATTTTTTCATTTCATGTTCAATAAACCCTTACATCTGTCTGGGTATCAACCAATGGGGTCAGTAGAAACAGAAAAAAAGAAAAAGAAAAAAAAAACAAAATCTGTGTGCCAACACGAGTTCAATCATGAATCTGTGGTAAACAGTCCAGCGGGAATGCAGTAATGAAAAACAGGGTCAGAAATCCAACCTTTACTTTGCAACAGCCTTTATTCACTGAGCGATTTTTTTTGACTGGCCAAGCAAAAAAAAAAAAAAAAATCACTTGGTGAGTAAAGACCATTGCTTTTGCTTACCGAGGTGAAAAGGATTTTTGAGCTTGGTGAGTGTGTGTTTCTGATGTTGCATTATTACAGGTAGCACCTGTTAGGGTCCCAGCTATGGGCAAATAGTTAACCCCTAAACTGGAGTCAAAACACTATGAAAGTGTAAAAATAGGTTTTAATACCAGCAATACATTTTTTGAAAAAATTATTACCAGCAATAGATTTTTGAGAAAAATACCAGCAATACATTTTTGAAAGAAAAAAAATTATTACCAGCAATAACAGCAGTACATTTTAAAAAAAAAAAAATAAAAAATAAAAAATAAATCAATATTACCAGCAATAAAAATCGTGTCGACATTAAATAACCCATTGAGGTTGATATGCCATAAAACAAACCAAACCAGGTGTTTGGATGAGATACATTCCTTATTGCTACCAACTTGGACCTTCACAGCCAGAACCCCTTCATGACATATTCATGGTGGCAAACCATCCCCATTGTGTTCCTTTGATAAAAAATCAAGTTCCACTCAGATAGCTTCTTCCCCAGAACTGTTACTTTGGGGAACAAATTCCTGAATGAATGTTTCCATGACAACTACAATCTTGGTCTCTTTAAGATCAGTGTTGATCGATGTCTATCCTGCTCATCTTTATATTACTCTCAGCTTTCTTATAGCCATCATGGGTATGATGATAAACTACATCTGGCAGCAAATCTTCTGATCAGGAGGTTTTGAGGATCATGAAACGATCTCTTAATTACTGTTGTTCCCAGATCCACCCTGACCTGGGTGGTAGTACCCAGCTATGGGCAAATAGTGAATCTCCAAATTGGGGTCAAAACACTACAAAAGTATAAAAATAGATTTTTTATAGTAAAAATAAAAGCAATAGATTTTTAAAAAAAATACTACCAGCTACATTTGACTCTTGATAAAAATCCTCTTTACAAAAATACATCAGTGAAACCTGATCTACAAATTGATTTCTTACAAAGAATACATATTCTATTTATACAAACCTATCTTAACTAACCCATTGTGGTTGATATGCCATAAAACAAACCAAACCAACAAACAATCAGTTCTCTTTTAGAATGTCTTCCATTCAAGGTTAAGGAGCCCCAATCTGTCCTACTTTTTAACCCATAGTTGTAGGTAAAAAGAGATGGATTCTTGCCTTTCCTAAGGGTATTTGTGCAAAAGTAAGTGCAACAGACAAGACCAAAATTTGAACTTGACTAACCAATTTCAATTTCCACACTTAATAACCTTTACATTATTTATACTGCTAGCAAATGTGAATATACCTGTAGAGACATTGTGATAAAAAGCAAATACTGAATGAAACCAAAGAAACTTTGAACATTAATATAGTTTCTCTGATAAGTAGCAGGTTTTTGCTAACTATTTTCTTTAGCATTCTTTCAGCAGACCACACATAAAACACAAACTCTTTTTTGAGGTAGGTGATTTTCTCTTTCATTACAGCATTTTAGTGGCTTTATTGCCTTGCTTGTGGTAAAAGGATTAAAAAGAAACTAAATCTAGTATTAGATAGACACTCCTTGACTGAATACCTATTTATACGAGTACAATAATTCATCAAAAATGTTACTAGTTACTAAAAGTTACCAAACAACTGACTATTAAGTAATTTCAAGTTACCATTCTCTAATTTTGACAAGTGTCATTATCATTCCGAGAGTCGTTCAGACATCTGATCTCATTCAGTATATTGCTTTTTATCACAATGTCTCTACAGGTATATTCACATCTGCTGGCAATATAAATTATGTAAAGGTTAAGTGTAGAAATTGAAATCAGTTAGACAAGTTCAAATTCTGGTCTTGCCTGTTGCACTCACTTTTGCACAAATACCCTTAGGAAAGGCAAGAATCCATCTCTTTTACCTGCAGCTATGGGTTAAAAAGCAGGACAGACTGGGGCTCCTTAGCCTTGAATGGTAGCCATTCTAAAAGAACTGATTGTTTGGTTTGGTTTGTTTTACAGCATATCAACCTCAATGGGTTATTTAATGTCAACAAGATTTTTATTGCTGGTAATATTTTTTTCAAAAGATATATTGCTGGTAAATTTTTTTTTTTTTTCTCAAAAATGTATTGCTGGTATTTTTTCAAAAATCTATTGCTAGTAATAATTTTCTCCAAAAATGTATTGCTGGTATTAAAACCTATTTTTACACTTACACAGTATTTTGGCCCCAGTTTTGGGGTTAACTATTTGCCCATAGCTGGGACCCTAACAGGTGCTACCAGAGGCCTTGCTGCTGAATGTAGTTTATCGTCTTATCCAGGATGCAAAGAGAACTGAATTCAAAACCACAGAAAAAGTCGCTCATTGTTTTTCTTCCAGATTATATATTTACATCCACCTTCCATTGGTGAATGCAGGTGGGTTATTTTCTTTTTCTTTGACGAGAATCAAAGAATGCTTTTGCTGAAAAGTTGCGATAAAAATGGAATGATGAGAATACTTGTCCTGCTAATCATCTAATAACTCAACAACAATGCAATCATGACAATGACTTTCACCTGGTTCTCTTTTCATTTTCCTCTAGCTTTCTTAACTGTTATCATTCCTCCTTTGTACTTTCCACCCCTTCCAGGGTTTTTCCATTTCTTGCCTGATTATCATCATCATTAAATAATAAACAAAGTGATTGATGTAACTCTTCCTATATTTTTGCAACAGTTAAGAGAAGAGCGTAATTTAAGAAAAGAAAATACAGTGTTTGACAAAATTAAATGATATTTTGATAGTCCGTCTGTCTTCTACAAATTATATTTAAAGATATTTTTCAAGTATAAAAATATATAAATCTACAAAAATTTACAAAACATTATAAGTCTTTGTACAAACATTGCTTGTCTTGTAATGAAAAAATGGCTGTCCTGATAATGAATGCATCAAAATGAATGAAACACCACCAGCATGAAGGCATGAAACTAAAATGTGCTTAATACAAGGTGAGCTTGCTCCTCTTGGAATTTTCTGTTAGTTGAATCTTACTTATTATAAAACGCAGTGTGTGTGTGTGTGTACGTTTATATATTGGATCGAATTTCCTACATTTTTCAAGTGATTTCAACAAAACTTCACAGGACTACGTAAAATTACCTTGCGGTGGTTCTAACAGCGCCCAAAATTGGAAAAACACAATTGTTTTTGAATGAAATCAATTTGAAAACATGATTAAGGCATCACGAGAATGAAAGGGGGACAATTCATATCGAGTTATACTTATAAAACCCAGGTTGTTTGTGTGTGTGTGTTCGTTTATATATGGGATCGGATTTCCTACATTTTTCAACCGATTTCAACAAAACTTCACTTTTTTTTTTGGCAGGTAGTGTTTCTTATTGTCTTGCACACTTTGTTCTTTATTTTTACATTCAGAATGCTTTAAAAATTCCATTTTACAAGACAATTGTTTATAATAAAATTCTATTCAATCGGTAGACTCATAATGATTGAAAACAATGTTTTTGAGTTTGGGTTTGACCAATTCATAAAAAAAAAAAAAAAAAAAAAATTAATTAAGACATGCGTGTCCGTCAACCTTAAACAATAATCTTTGTCAATTTTATTTTTCAGTCTTTATGATGGTCGATACTTGATCTATCTCTTACTGTTACATCCCCGGGTAACGCCAGGCTCTACTGCTAGTAGTTACTAAGAAGAATTAGTCAAACAGCTTAGTATAAATCTTATGAAACTTTCCTGTCATTCTGTTCATTCCCCTGGGGCAGGAAGTTAGTAATTTGCATACTGAGTTACATATGCATTCATTATTTTGTAGATTTATATATTTTCATATTTGAAAAAAAATTTTAAAATATAACTGGAAGATGGACAGACATATTGTTGAAATATTGCTTAACATTGTCAAACACTTTTTTCTTTTCTTAAATCATGCTTTTAACTGTCCATCATTATTTGTTCAGTGCTTTCTGCATTCTGTCGAGGTTTCTTCTAGACTCAATGAATTACTTAATTGCTTATTTCAAATCCTCCTAATTATTTCTATCTGTATATCCTTGCTTGAACCGGCTTCTAATGCCCTGGGGTGAGCGGCTTGGGGATAGTAATCGTAGCTAGATGAATTATTGTACTCGTATAAATAGGTATTCAGTCAAGGAGTGTCTATCTAATACTAGATTTAGTTTCTTTTTAATCCTTTTACCACAAGCAAGGCAATAAATCGTCCTATGGATAAAAGAGAAACTCAGAGAAGTTCCACCACGGAATTTGTGATTGAGCGGCGCTATATCGAGTCTAATTCATTATCTCTTCGTCACCGAGAACCGTTGGTACAATTGGTATGGCATTTGCCTCCTATCGTAACTGTTCGGGTTTCAATTCTCAGTAGTGGATGCGCACTGCTGATGAGTCCCAAATATAGGACGAAACGGCCATCCAGTGCTTTCTGCATTCTGTTGAGGTTTCGTCTTGATGAATTACTTAATTATATTATTAATATTATTGCTATTGTTATTATTATCATTGTTATTGCTGTTATAGTTATCCTTACCATTATTGTTGTTATCACCAGCATCATTATTATTGTTGTTGTTGTTGTTATCTTTGATATTATTATTATTATCATCATCATTGTTTTTGTTATTATCTTTATTATTGTTTTGTTCTTGTTAATAATACTGTTTTATTGATTGGTGGTCTAACAGATTTCCAATCAGAAGGATCAGTGATCAAACAGGTACTACAGTCTGATCCTCAGTAGAAAAGCAAACAAGCAGAATAAAAATATAGATGAAAAATATTGAAACCACATTAAGAAATCATCAGACTGTTTCGTATTTTGTATACCATCCAATTTCTACTCTAAATTATTTTTGACAAAAAATGATTAATCAGCAAGTGAAACCACTTGATATCAATTAATCTTCTATGTTCCACGTCCTTTTAAGCGGTCACAGCTCTCCACAACTCCTTATCCTTCCTAAGTCTAAGCAATGTTTAATTCCCTCACCATCTCCCTCAATGTATGTTGTCATTAGGTCATATCAGCTAACATTTTCTCCTGAAGGACAAAGAAAATATTTTTATTAACAACTCAGATAAGTTTCAAAGTGTTAAATGAAAGAACAAAATTTCAGCCACTCCTTATCTTGATGCATCTTCCTTCTTGTCTGTGACATGACAGGTTGATTCAGCTTGAAGTAATTGTTTAAATTCAAAACTTCAAAGACAAACAGGTTCTCAAAAGGCAATCTAAAGAGTTATGAAAAATTAAATACCATTTTTTTCTATTCTCTGATCAGGAAGTCATCAACATAGACAAGAATTAAAGGAACTACCTTTGATGAGATTTGAATTTGCATTCAATATACTCACAAGTCGTCATTGACAATTACAATGCACAAACACACACACATTATATATATATAGCTTGCTCTGCCCTGAGGTTATTCAGGTCAGTAGATGAAAATAAATATACTGCTTAATAAATAGATGGAACATCTACTCAAATACAAATATCCATGAAAAATAATGTTTAAAGTGATTATATATGTGCACACACAATACACATATATATGTATGTACATACAGTATATATACATATACACACGTGTGTACAGTATATATACATATGTGTGTACAGTATATATACATATGTGTGTACAGTATATATACATATGTGTGCACAGTATATATACATATGTGTGCACAGTATATATACATATGTGTGCACAGTATATATACATATGTGTGCACACATACACACACAGTATATATACATATGTGCACACATACACACACAGTATATATACATATGTGCACACATACACACACAGTATATATACATATGTGCACACATACACACACAGTATATATACATGTGCACACACACACAGTATATATACATGTGCACACACACACACACAGTATATATACATGTGCACACACACACACACACAGTATATATACATGTGCACACACACACACACAGTATATATACATGTGCGCACACACACACACACAGTATATATACATGTGCGCACACACACACACAGTATATATACATGTGCGCACACACACACACAGTATATATACATGTGCACACACACACACACACACAGTATATATACATAAAAGTGCACCACGCACACACAGTATATATATATATACATGTGCACGCACACACACAGTATATATACACATGCACACACACAGTATATATACACACACACAGTATATATACATGCACACACACACACATATATACATGTGCGCACACACACACACAGTATATATACATGTGCACACACACACACACACACAGTATATATACATGTGCGCGCACGCACACAGTATATATACATGTGCGCGCACGCACACAGTATATATATATACATGTGCGCGCACGCACACACAGTATATATATATACATGTGCGCGCACGCACACACAGTATATATACATGTGCGTGCACGCACACACACAGTATATATACACGCATGCACACACACAGTATATATACACACACATGCACACACAGTATATATACATGTGCGCACACACACACACACCCATATACACAACGCTACCAGTTTGGCTGCCTATCAGACTGACCTCCAGCATTTAAATGGATAAAAAGCAAAAATACATTTAATAAAACGTAATAATATCTGTGGATTGTTCTCTACTGTTAAGCAAGTTATTGCCCGAAAAGTCAGTTATATGCAGAGAATTTCCTTTCTGTTACAAGTCAGAGCACCTCCTCTGATAAAAATAGTTCAAGGACAATCATAAAATATGTATCTCTTAAATATTTGGGAATGTTCCCAATAGAAATTGACTGATTTGGTTAGATTTCTTGGAAGACATGGACCAACATGCTCGCAATAAGACAGTGTCAATAGATGGTTTTTCCCATGACACCACTTTTTTTAACTACTTCACTTTTTAAAACAATAAATATTACCGAAAACTAAGAGTGGAGGTAATTAAAAAAGCAGTGACATAGGAAAAAACATCTTTTTGACACTACGTCTCACTTAAATATAACACAAAGCATTTGAAAAATTTTTATTGTTGACTATTATAAAGTTGGCATTCAAAGTCAGATTTTCAGTATCTGTCTATATTTCTGAGATGAGGTATTATGTACACTATTTACATTATTTGGACTATTGTCCTCATTTTTGTCGCCATATTTATCACAACGTTGCAGCTGTTGTATACACTGATCTTCTTCAGGTGGTTGGAATGTCAAACTGAATCCTTTATTTCGCTCGCTGAGGTAGACTATTCTAGTTCCACGTGCCATGTCTAATGGATGTCAGTTATCAATTATCTCCTGTTAATTCCCTTCTCCAAATTCTCCACTGCCTTAACCAGGTATTGAACTCACACTCTTTGGATCCTGTCACTGAACCTAACTAATGCCTTTATCCACTGTGCTATGTGTCCTCGAGTCAGATTTTGTAATCGATTTCTGGTCATCAACGTGATAAGTTTGTTTTCTTTGTTTAATGGCATATGAACTACTTCTGGGTCATTTAATACTGAAATTTAATTTTCTTGGGAGCTTTGGAGTAATAAAAAAAATTATGTATGTTATTCTGCTTTCACAATTGAATATATGGTAAATGATACTCAGCTTTTGTGCATATACTTGTTTGTATAGACATAATTACTAGAGGTAGCATTGTGTTTGCTTTATGTTATAGTTTTATTGTATTTTAGAATAGAGCTTGATTTAAGAAATTGTAGGATATTATATGGATTAATGTTATGAAAGAATTCTTTCATGTTGATTGTTTGATTGATTTTGTTTAGCACCAAATCTAAATATTTTAAATAAAATTTTATGGATTTAAATGATTATAATTTGAACTCAACTTCATGCCTTCAACAACAGATAAAATGTATTGTTGGTAATTCTACAATAAAATGCACTGCTGGTCATTTTGATATAAATATGCATTATTGGTAATTTTACTATAAAAATGTATTTTTATATTTTCATATTGCTTTGTTTTTGTTTGGGATTTCACTATTTTCCTGGAACCCTAACAGGTGCTACCACCACAGGTCAGGGTGGACCTGGGAACAACAATAATTAAGAAGTGATTCCATTTTCCTAAAAATCTCCAATCTCCCAATCAGAGGCCTTGCTACTGGATGTAGTTTATCATCATACCCAGGACTATGTGATAAGTTGGTTACTATTTCCCTTTGTTTCTTTTGACTTCAGTATGTTCTGTAAATGTTAAGATTCTCCATGTCTTCTTTCCTCAATGTCTGTTCCAGAAATTTCAAAAGTCTGATTGTATATCTGTGTTTTCTTTAGTTTATATTTTCTTTAAAGTTCCTCATTGCTTATATTGCTTATGTTCATGGTCTGCTCAACATTTGTTAGTAAATCTACATCTCTGTTCTGTTGCTTCAAGTCACTTCTTCAAATTGGACAAGCAATCCCCACACAGATGAATAGAAGGTTATTATATATATAATACATGTTTATTTAAAAAAAATGAAATATCAAAAACGTTTTTTAACTGACTCCTAGTATTAATATAAAACACCATATTTACCATAATGCTTTGTGTATAAATCGCTAGTGAGTATAAGACATCAAAAAAAAAAAAAAAAAAAAAAAAAAAAAAAAGTAGAGAAATTCCAGGGTGGGAAAAGGTTAATTTTTATGTATAAAATGCACCTGATTTTAGGGTAAAGAAAATGAGTAAAACCTGTGAAAATAGAAGAGAAAAAATGAAAATTAAATGGAATACTTTTGTGATTCATAAGAATTATGAAAACATCAAAGTCAGTAATTGTTAGCAAAACTTGCTAAAGGTGTTTATTGTGAAACAGTCATTAATTGCCTTTCAACAAAAAAACTATTTTTGATGATTTTGATTTTTAAATTATGCAGCATTTTGTACATTTTATTTTTACCATAAATTACATATTTTTACCTTTGAATGACTTCCAAATTCATGTAGGTGTCTAGACTCAACAAAATCCAAAAATAGTACAGAATTGAAAGGAAAATTGTAGAAACATTATGAAAGATTTATTTCCTTTTGTTGCAAAATGCCATTAGATAGATATTATTGCTCTGATAAATAAATCTAATTTTGATCTAATTTTGCCTAATTTGAGTTCTGGAAAAATGGGATTGAGTCCTAAACTAAAGTATGAGATTCAGTAAACTTTTGGACATGATTTTGGATGAAAAACACCTGCGTTTTATAACACAGGATTACAGTAATTCTTCATTAGTATTTATTAACAAAGGAAAATGGACATAAATTCAAGAGTCTCAAAGAAAATTTATTTGGAACAAAATCCTGAATATGACAACGGGTCAGAATGTCATTAAAAACTGTAACATTAGAAGATCAATCCTTGGTTAATATCAGAAAGTCTCTCATTTGAAACTGAATTTTTAAACTTTTTCAGGTCCACAAACTAATCAAAATGAAAAAAAATTTTTTTGCATCAAACTTATGATCAAACATGGTGACAAGGTAGCAGGAATTTGAGTTTTCCTTTGATTTTTTTAATGAATGATTACCCAATACAAGGGCCAAGAGTGAGTCAAGATAGAGGGTTACTTTGTGGAAATGCTAATATAAAAAAAAAAAAGAAGCATTAAGGGTATAGAGTTGAAGTAGACTTTAAAAGGAACTGGAAACTCAATCCTAAAAAGGAAACAAGGGATAAACCTCTACTCCTGTTCAAAAGATCAGGGAGGAATGTGAACTGGCAGAGAGAGGTGAACCTGTTTGCTTCTATTGAGGAAAAAATAAAATAAATAGTAAATGAAATTTCAGAGTTTAGATGGAAATGTTAGAAGTATAGAGTTGAATTAGACTTTAGAAGGAACTGGAAACTCAATCCTAAAAAGGAAACAAGGGATAAACCTCTTCTCCTGTTCAAGAATCTGAAGAGTAGCATGAAATGGACAATAGGCTATCTACGCTTATTCGGGAAAAATAAATAAATATAATTCCAGGGCTGTTAGAAGTACAGAATTGAAATAGACTTTATAGGAACTGGAAACCAATCCTAAAAAGGAAACAAGGGATAAACCTCTTCTCCTGTTCAAGAATCTGAAGAGTAGTATGAAATGGACAATAGGCTATCTACGCTTATTCGGGAAAAATAAATAAATATAATTCCAGGGCTGTTAGAAGTACAGAATTGAAATAGACTTTGTAGGAACTGGAAACCAATCCTAAAAAGGAAACAAGGGATAAACCTCTACCCCTGTTCAAGAATCTGAAGAGTAGTGTGAAATGGACAATAGGCTATCTACGCTTATTTGGGAAAAATAAATAAATATAATTCCAGAGCTGTTAGAAGTACAGAATTGAAATAGACTTTATAGGAACTGGAAACCCAATCCTAAAAAGGAACAAGGGATAAACCTGTTCAAATGACTAGGGCAGAATTTCTTAGCTGGATTGCCCTCATAGATTAAGGAGTTCCAACTAACAAATTTAAGCTCATGGCACCTAGTCACCCAACTAATCACTAATCAGGATCAAAACTAGTTAATTTTGGTGAACAGTCAAGAATTGGTGTATTTAAAGTGACCTGGCAGTAAGCATTCAAGCATTTTTATATTATAATTTTTTTTTCTTTACGTGTATTTTTATGTTATAAATTACAAATTACTGAAGTAATTATTCACCATGTAATTTCTGCAAATTTTGAGATAGCGACACTCATCTACCACCAATAATGGAATCTCAATTTTTAGTCTCTAAAAATTATTCAAAATCTTTTTGGTCAGTTGATTATTTAAAGCTTTTTGCCAAAAATAAAATGATTCACTTCAATAAGAAATTAACTTTTTCAAGGCAAACAATAAAATAGTCTATTAATAGAAACATTATCATTTCCTTGATAAAAATACTAAGAAAAAGATATTGAGATTTTACTGGTGTATTTTTTTTCTTGGTCTGATGACAACTTGTTAGTCAGCTTTGGCATCAACCTAGCAACAGGCTTATCAAAAATGGCTTCTTGAATAGATTTCTTTGCTGGCAGTAAAAGACCAAAATGTTGTATGTTCTGGCCATTGTCCAAACATTTAAAATTAAGAAAAGCCAAAAAGAGTTTTCCTATTGTTGTTCCATATTAGTTTTCTTGGCTTGTCTCCCCAAACTTAAGGGCTGTTATCTAATATAAATAAACTTTTCTGAGAGCCTCGACCCATAACATTATTTCCTCAATAGGAGAGGATTAGAACACAGAATATTCATATACAGGCACACACTCATTTATATATACACATATATAACTTTCAGATAAAACATATCTGTAAAAAGACAATATAAATAAAGACAAAAGGAAAACTTATCTTAGGTAATACATTTCATCCTCTGAGAAACTTTATCAAGGCAAATGTAAGGGTTTTCTTTTGGGGACAAGTATTTATCTACAAGAGTAGAAATGTATTTAAAATTTATATATGTGTTTATATATATATATATATTTAAAAAATTTATTCAAAAATTATAACATAAATATGTTATAAAATCACTACAAAAATAATCATTTTGTATCAACAGTTCTAGTGTCTTATCATTTGATAAAACACCAGAACTGTTGAAACAAAATGGCTATTTTTGTAGTGATTTTATACCATATTTATGTTATAATTTTCGAATGAATTATATTTGCTCTACTCTGTATTGAGCACTCTTTTAAGAATAGTATTTTTTTTCGTTATTGGAATTTATTCCATATACACCAATTGTATACTTAGATACATATATATATATATATATATATATATATATATATATATATATATATATATATGAGAGAGGGGGAGGGGGAGTGTGTGTGTGTGTATATATATATATATATGTCATCCACAAACAGATTGTTTCACTGTATCACAGCTATTCAGTGTGGCTAGACATCCGATTTCTTCAAGTCGGGATCAAAACCTAACCGATTTGGCATTAGTCAGAGATCATATCCCTAGGCTATTGTTGTACGGCAGAGAGAAAGGCAAATTTTAACGTTTTCTATACGTGTGTGTGTGTGTGTGTGTGTGTGTGTGTGTGTGTATTTTAAATCACTATCAACCCAAACAAGGCAGTACAGCCACTAACCCACAAGGGGTGTTGCCTATCGTTTGGTTCATAATCCACCCTGATTTTTGGAACAGAAGAAAAGGTTTTTCCTTTGTTTCCTGTTTAGGATTGGGTATCTGGTTCCTTGAACTCTGTACTTCATGGCATGGCCTGGAAATTGAACTCTCAATAAATTCACAAAACAACACTTTATTCCACTAATCTGTATCATAGTCATTGAGAATTCAATCCCTGGGCCGGGTAGTGTATACTTAAACTCGGTGATAATAGGGCAAGTAATAACTGAGCAGTACTAAAAATAAGAACTAGACAAGATATCCTTACATATGTGCAGTGGAATGAGAACAGTCTAACTTCGTAGATTAAATAAAGGGTCCAGTTCAGTTACCTGGATTGATATACACCTGATGAAGGCAGAAGAGGACAACAGCTGAAACACTTAAAATTATGGTTAATCAGAGGAATGTCCCAAACTTAAAGACTCTTAAGGTGATTTGTCAACATGAGTGGAATAAAATTGGAGTTCATTTCTGCAAGAAACATTCGTTAAGTTTCTGGAATGAAGGTTTACTATTATTTACACTATTTATAAATGGACTATTGTACTCATCTTTGCCGTTGTTATCATAGCATTTTGGCTTATTTTAAATTATCCTAAACTAGCTTAGAAGCTGCACTCTGAATGGACTTTTAAGATAGCTCTTGCAGAGAGCTAATAGGGCCTCTGGACCCAAACTAAAGAGACATCTGGTCAAGCTTAGAAAGCAGTGGTGATAATTTTCAAGAAATAACTTTAAATTCCTCAGTTCACTCGGTGGAACATCAAAACATCATGTCATAAAACCTCTCACTATAATTCCTTGGCATCTTAAAGAAATAAAAATCAATTTTCTCAATTCACAAAGTTTTGGAGATATTTTAAATTAAATTTAAAATAAATCTTTTTAAATTCACAAAGTTTTGGAGTTACTTTAAACTCAATATAAAAAAAAAACACTTAAAATCACTAATTATTTTCAGTTAAATTTAAATTTGTTCCCTCCTTATCTGGACACAAAACCCAATTTTTGCATGTTCAGGCACCAGATGATGGACAGATTTTCAATCCTGGGATCATCCGATTCCAAAAATGTATGAAATGTCTATGTAGAGGAAGTGACTTGAGTTAGAGAGTTTACAGACACACATATTATAGTCGGACAAGATAAAAATTGAACTCTTTGCTATAAACTATTCAAAGACACATCTATAGAAAAAATAATGTGGACTTTCTGTAACCTTCTAAATACCATTCCAGACATAAGATAAGGTACTAATACATTATTTAGTGTTAATTCTTGATATTTACATTTTAATGGGAGTCCACCCTCAGTGGGAACCTGAGTGGGGGAATTTGGCTTGACTGTTTCACATCAAAGTGGTTATTTTGCTGCAAAAATATTTAAAAATGTAGAAACGTAAAGCAGTATAAAAAATAAAAAAAAATTAAAAAAAAATAAAAATTGAAGGTCTAAATTTAGCGACCCCAGCAACATTCAGCCTCAGTTAACTATACCCCCACCCCAGTTTCAATGTTGGCATTACCAAATCTTTTCTAATCTGCTACTCAATTTGAAGCACCCACCAGTTGACTTTGCTAGTCCTAATTGTATATTGATAGCATTGAAATGAACACTTTATTATTTGTTGTAATTTTCTTGTTCTTTGTTGTTTGAGTGATTTTTTTTTGTTTTTTATCACTTTTCTCTGCCATCCTATTTCCAAATTTTATTTTACTTTTTTCTTCTCTTCCTTCATTGTTTTAAGTTTATCTTAATACTTGACTCAGCTTGTGTATATATATATATATATATATATATATATATATATATATATATATATGTGTGTGTGTGTGTGTGTGTGCACATTTCATTGAATACAACAGACAAGGTGCTTTTATTTAGTTCTTTATACAATTTCTCATGCGATCTAATAATTTTTTTCTTTTCGGATGATAAATTATATAAAAACTGTCCAAATGTTCTTTTTATCTGAGCGCTTTCGGCTATACATTTAGCCATTTTCAAGGATTAAGTATTTTTAACTGTTAAATAATAAATAACAGCATCTACATACAAAAAATGGCTAAAAATAATGGAAGCCTTATTAATAAAAACAAAAAACCAACACTTAATAATATTAATTTTGAACATGGACACAATATATTGACTGTGTTTTGAAAAATGAAAACATTTTATAAAACATACATACAACAAACTATTTCTTATTTAACAGTTAAATTATGGAGCCACTTCTGTTTGTCCCAAGGTCCTTGATAAAATCCAGAGATGGATATGCAATGTAATTAGCCCTGATCTGGCATCTCGTCTGCAGTCACTATCTCACAGATGTGCTGCTGCCTCCCTGTCTTTTTTACAAATACTTTCACAGTAACTGCTCCATGAGCTGCTTTCACTGGTTCCCAGACTTCATGAATTTAAGCGTTCAACTAGGCTGGCATCTCGCTCTCACCTTTTCACTGTTGAAACTGTTAAAGGTAGCCATCTCTTCTACTCCAATAGCTTCATGTCTTGCACTTCTTGCCTGTGGAACTCCCTCCCCTTTTCCTGTTTCCCTGATAGCTATAATCTCCAACTATTCAAATGTAATGTCAATCGACATCTCCAGATTCCTTGATCTATCCCCTATCCTTTCCTCTATCACTCCTCTTTGCTCTCACTCCAACTCTCTGCAACCCCTTGCGTGCTAGTGGCTTTGCGCCTTGCTTGGGTGAAATGCTTAAAAAAAATAAATAAATAAAAATAATCTCAAGTGCTACTCACTTATGGTTGACTGGTTGTTCTTGGTTTTGAATTCCTTTGATAGAAACCAAAAGAGAAGTAAGTTGATTAAGAAAAGTGGTCCTTTAAGACTTATGAGCATCACCTCCCATCCCAAGTGAGAGAGAGTCATGTGCTTTCGGCTATGGAAATCAGAAAAATAAACTTCAGAGGTCACCATTATTGAACCAAAGCACTATTGAAATGAAGTTGGTCTGCTCTGTCCATGAAGTGTCAAATCTAAATATTGGAAAGAAGCAATTGAAGCATCTCCTGTAAGATTCTATAGACAACAGACCCCTACTTAATTTACTAGGAATGTCAGTTAAACATCGCATAGTCACAAGTTCTATGACCATTGATTGACTCTCTAAATAAGTTATCTGAATGTTCATTCCTCGAAATAACAACTTTACTAGAAATCAGAACCAGAACTGTTTTGTTTGTTTTCTGGTATTTTTTTCTTTTCCATTTTTCTTTTTCTTTTAATAGTTGATTGGCTTTCCTATTACAAAGTCTGTACTCCCCCCTTCTCTTGAACAGGAATAGAGGCTCATACCTTGTTTCCTGTTTAGGAAGGGGTTCTCAATTCCTTTCTTTTTCTCAGGCCTTAATAATGATGCTGTCATGAATTTGTTGTGATGTGTCTAGACAATGGCAATGTCTCTTCATACTGATGACATTGGGTTGGTAGTTTTCTGGTTTCTGTCCCCGACCAATGGTTAGGAGCTTGAACTCCTTGTGTAGCATCTTTAGAGGCTGATCTGATCAACAGTCACATAATATTGAGGTAATGCCATGTCACGCATGGAAGGGTGTCCCCGCAGGCTCCTCTGGTGGAAGCCACACTATGTTGCAGTCTGCACATGTTACATTACACTAAGGTTTCCCAAAATGGGCCATATGGCTCTATTGGAGGGAGGCGTGAGATATTTTCAGAGGCCACAAGGTGAAGTTTGAAAAATGGGAAGCCACAATGGGACATAGAAAATTTAGGACCCACAAAATGTCTATATATGGAATATATTGTAATTAATAATTATTTAAAATAAAATATTTTTATTGTTAAATATTAAATTAATCTAAGCCATTTTGTTAACATAAATATTTATTTATTGTAATTTTTTTCATCTGACCTATACAAAATGGACGTTTTAAGTTTTCAATTTCTTAAAATTTAAAACTCATAATTTAAAGTTTAAATTAAATTAAGTTTAAATTAAGTTATGTTTTCACCAACTTGTCTCTCAATTTTCCTTTCTTTTTGTAATTGTTAATTTTCTGTAATTGAAACATTCAATTGTAATTCACTTGTTTGCTAATGTTGTACTCTGTCGCAATTGGATCTCATTCTGATTCATTCTGCATGCTGGTTGGATGTGACCATCACAAAGACAGAAGACTAACAAAAGTCGCTTTCTGCACATTGTAGACCAGACAAGGTGTGTGGAGCCCAAAGTGAACTCCAGCAGTGACCAATTGTGAATGTTCCTGTCAGTAAAAGAGACACCCCTTTGAACTACCAGACCTGCTTAAAAGCAAGCTCTGAGGACAACCAGACAGTTGCGGCCCGGTGTAGCCGCTGGCTGTCACACAGAGTGCTGCTGCTGCTACCACCGCCACCATAACCTCATCACCATGACAACAGAGTTGTGGATCGGCCACCATGCAAAGCACTACTACCACCACTCGAGTTGACCGCACATCTCAACAACCATTACCACTTTCTGGCTTCGCCTACCACCTTGGCCTACCCCGAATGAAACTTCCAGCATTTTATACATTAAGGAATTAATTTTATAATGAATAGGTTTTATTTAAAAAAAAAAAAAAAAAAAAAAAAAAAAAACGGTGGTGGTGGTCCAAAGTGTGGTCATTTAAAAAAAAAATTTCCAATCCCTAAAAAGATCCAAGACCACATATACTAAAAAAAAAACATAATTTACAATGTAAAGATCCTGAAAAAGTTACTTGAAATTTTTAATTTTATTTTTAAAAATTTCAAAAATATTTTTTGCAGTGTGTTTTTCTCTTGTAGTTTTAAAAACAATGTTTTTTTGTTATTTTTGCTTTGGGTTGATGCAAAAATATATATATCTTCCTCTGATACAATTGACTAAAATTATATTCATTTAAAATTTAACATTGAAATTTTAAAATCCAGGGACCCCATTGCCCAGGTAATAAAAAAAATATTTATTTAAATAAAGATTTAAATCTTTCAAAAAATTTATGACTAAAAGTTTGCCATCATGGCATTCATATTTTCTGAGATTTTAATATATTCAAAAAAAAAATATCAAAAAAAAAAAATATCAAATATATATATATATTACTAACTTTTTTTTTTTCAGTTATGGAATACTAAAGGGGATTAGGGAAGAAAAAAAGAAAATAGGAGTTTCCCCTCTTCCTTCAAAATACCCGGATGTGTTAGTCAGTTTCAGATTTGGAGACAGGGTTTACTTAACCCTCCATGCTGCATTGTTTTTTAATAGGTTTTTATTTTAGTGAACTACAATTTCAAGACCAAGACTATTTCAAATGTAAGTTCTTTTATTTCTTTCAATTTTACCTTTTAATAATATTAAACTTTCAATTAATACTTAAAGCAGTGATGCTGATAGCTTTTTAATTTAGTCAGTCCCGGGACCCACGGATTTGATTTGGATGGATCCCCAGGAAATTCTATGGGTCCCAACTAAAGTTTCTTAATAAAGTGTAGTGTTAAACTGCTGGGCTCCAGACTAAATTGTTTTTTTTATCATTGTCTCAAAAAACAATTTTAATTGTCTTGAATCAATTAAATTAACAGAAAATTTTTTTTAATTAAATTCATACACTTAAAACAAAACCAGAGATCAGCTGAAGAACCCCCACACCCAAATTTTTTCACTCCTGAAGATGTAATGTAAGAAAATGCTTGAAAACAACTGTGTTTTTTTTAAACTTCTTATTAATTTTTATTTTTTTTTATTTTTTATTTCAAATAAACATGGCCAGTGTAACTAAGTAAGTGTAGGCAGATATTCTGTTGAATATCTTGTTTATGGGTCCGTTAAGTCCCCACAAGGAGGAGGCACAGTGGAGTAATAGATAGCAGCTTGGATTGAGCAGAGTTCAAATTCCAGTCAAATCCATTACATTCACTTACGCACTAATACCCTTAGCAAAGATATTAATTCTCTTCTTCTCTCTGCAACTATGGGTAAATAAAAGGACAGACTGGGTTCTATAGCCTTGGATGGCAACTGGTCTACTGCATAAAGAAATGGCAGCCTACTGTGGAGAAAAAATATCTGCCTCATCAGTCATGTATCAAAAGATACATAATCACCTAAGCACGTATCATGCATGGCACATAACTGACTGAAGTCCCCACAAAATTGTACAATGCCTATGCGTCTGGTATGCATCTATATCTCAAATGCAAATGGAAAAAACATCTGGAAACTGTACATAGAGACAAGCCACTAGATTTCTTCAAGAAGTTACGTGATGAGTTCCAAGAAAGGATGACAGTGAATCACATGTTTGCCCAAAAAGCAGCAAAATTGGACAGAGGAATGGTGGCATGTTACAGGATAGCAAATTTGATTGCAAAAACTGGTAAGCTTTATACTATTGGTGAATCACTGATCACGCCTGCAGTGGCTGTAGTGCTTTCAACAGTCATGAATCAGGGTCCACAAGAGGTAACTAGTTTTATTCTTCTGAGCAACTCATCAGTATCATGATGCATTGATGAAATGGCAGTTGATGTTGAAAACCAATTAGTCTCAAAACTGCAGGTGAAAGAGTTCTCATTTCAACTCAATGAATCAACTTTACCAGATAATTCTGCTTTTTTGGTGGAATTTGTGAAGTTTTTTGATGATATATGTCAAGAACTACTTTTTACATTGAAACTAATAACTGAAACTAAAGGTGAATCCATCTTCAAAAAACTTGAGGCCTATTTTGAAGAGAACAACATTCCATTCAAGAACATTGTGGCTTGTGCAACAGATGGCGCTGCTGCTATGATTGGAAAGTATATTGGATTCAGTGCTTACTTAAAAAAAAAAGCTCTTCTTAATGTTTTTTTGTGTGCCCTGTTTTGTTCACTGGTATCACCTGGTCACCAAACACCTAATATGAGTGGACTCCATTCACCCATATATATCTCTCCATTAAATGACTCATGAAGGGCAACTTTGAGTGACTACAATAATCTACTTGTGTGTCAGACCACTTGCAAGCTAACCAATATTCTATACGCATGAAACATTCATGCATGCCATCAAGGCTGTCAACTTGATAAAAAGAATGCACTGCAAGATTGCCTCTTTCAGTAATTATGTGAAAAGAACTGAGGAATTTGAATGACTTATGTTGCACACTGAAGTCAGGTGGCTGTCCAAGAGTAATTGTCTGCATCGTTTTGCTGCACTTTGGAGACAGTGTTATTTCTTTCATGATTGAAACAGAACTTCCACAGAAACTTGTTAATGCAAAGAGTGATATCTTCTACCTGTCTGACATATTTGAAAAAGCTAAATGTCCTGAACAAAGAGCTCCAAGGAAATGACTCCACCCTGTTTTCCTGCAAAGAGGCAATTAACACATTTAATGGGAAACTAAAGCTATTCTGGTTAAACCTTGGGAAACAGGAGTTTGCAGCTTCCTTCCTTAGCAAATATATCCATCGAGCTGATTAACGATGACCTAGCAATGCATGTTGATCATCTGAAACAGTTGCAAAATAATATGAAAACTTGCTTCTCTGATCTACTCTAAATAAAAGTGCCACATTGATTTGTCGATCCTTTTATTACCGATGTATCTGAAGTTGATATCACCCTACAAAGTTTCATTGAACTTCAAAATAACACAGCAACTCAATCACGGCGGATACCAGAATCTGTGGATGAATGAAGACATGCATAAGAATTATCCACTACTCTGGAAAGACGTAAAGTTGCTCTTACTGGCTTTTCCCACATCTTACTTGGTTGAGTCTGGTTACAGTTGGATTATGCATCTGCTGTCAAAGACTTGAAATCACCTTGACATGGAATAAAAAGAGGTAATTTACATCTATCTGATGGCTTTCAAGCCAAACATCAACAATTTGTCAGCCCTGCACCTGTCAAAGGTATCCCATTGAAACCATACAAGATAGAGCTGATGGTACATGTATTTTTGGTTTTGTAAATATATGAGTATTCAAATAAGATATTTATCTAAATTATATTATTCTTTGCTTTACAACTGGAGTTAGTGTTTTGATGCCATAGAACTTTCCAAACTACAAGCTTTAATATTCCTACTTCCTTAGATGTATTATGTTGAGGAATGGGGTGGGAAGAAGAGGGATAAAAACTCAAGTTGGCATGAGGGGGCCATAAAGAACTCACATTAGATTGAAGGGGGCAAAAACTAGAATAAGGTTGAGAAACATTGCATTAGACAACCAACTGCTACTACTAGGTCTTTCCTTACCAAAACAACAAACCATGACTATAAGCTACCAAAGATATAAACCTAAACCCCTCAACCTATTTTTTTCTCCAACATTCGTGGTACTCATACTAACTTCTGCAGTGTGGAATCATTCCTCTTCAAAAAGTCTCTGGACATCCTAGCTATCTGTGAAACTAATCTTAACTCTTCAATCCTCTCCTCCAATTTCTAGATTCCTGGTTATCTTCCTCTTTTTAGAAAAGACTTTAATGTCCACATGCATGGCCTGGGTGTTTATGTCTGGAAACATCTCCTGCTAGCTAAGTAATTCTCTCTTGAATCTCCACACAACTCTTACATGTGTCTCCATAATTCAGTCAGCTATCTTTTCTTTCTCTACTATTCCCCTTCTTCTCATGACTGTTGCATGCTGGATAGTAGTTCTGGTAATATAGACAAGGCCATCTCCCTGCACCAATTTCCAAATATATTTGTTTGGTGACTTTAATGCCCACTATGATGCCAGTTGCCCTTCTCACAGTCACTCAATCTCTTACACAAGTGAACTTCCCACCCCCCACATTTCCCCAGTAAACTTGACAGACGTTTCTCTTCAAGATCTGTTTTTTTACCTCTATCCCAGACTCATGTCCTACTACGCAGCTCTGCCTTCTTGTTCTTAGCAACTCTGATCATGTAGTAGTGTCTGTAAATATCTCTTTTCACTCCCCTACCGGCCAAGAACCTACCAACAAAATATCTTTCTGTTATCAGTGAGCAGATTGTGACTTGTTCTGTGTCTTCCTTAAAGACATCCCTTGGAATGCAGTTTTTAATCTGCCTGTTCATAAATACATATCTGAGGTCTCCTCCTGGGTGAAAGCTGGCATTGATGCTTTCATTCCAGCAAGGAAATACCAAGTTAAATCATATTCACCTCCTTGGTTCTCACCTGCATGCCTGGCTGCTACAGCACACAGGAATCACTTTGTCCAACTTTACCAGAGCAACATGTCTGATTGTAACAGACATCCTGTCTCTGCTCATAATGAGTACAAACATGTCCTCAAAGAAGCAAAGTTACTGTTTGCTGATAAAATGAAACAATATATAGTATCTCTCTATATTTCTGAGATGAGGTATTATGTACACTATTTACATTATTTAGACTATCATCCTCATCTTTGTTGCTATATTTATCACAACGTTTCGGCCATTGTATGATCTGGCCTTCTTCAGGTGGTTGGAATGTTGAACTGAACCAGTTATTAGTTAAGGTGGTGGTGAATATGGAGAGGGGAATTAACAGGAGATAATTGATAACTGACATCCTTTAGACATGGCACGTGGAACTAGAACAGTCTACCCCAGTGAGTGAAATAAAGGGTTCAGTTCAACATTCCAACCACCTGAAGAAGGCCAGAGCATACAACGGCTGAAATGTAATAAATATGGCAACAAATTATGAGGATGATAGTCCGAACAATGTAAATAGTGTATAGTATCTCACAAGTTTGGTTCTAGAGATTACTGGCAGTTCTGCAAGAGTGTGCTGAACAACAGCAAATCCTAAATCCCTCTTCTTTTTAATCAATTTGAAGTCTTGACATCTACAGCAGATCAGGTTAAATGCTTTGCTTGGAAATTCTTTTTCACTTTAACACTCGACTCATTTGGAGTACACACACTCAATTTCCCTCCTAGAGCAGAGGATCTACTGAGTGATATGTGCATAACCCCATCACTGGTCTCAGACATCATTTCTAAATTAGACTCTCATAAAGCAAGCGGAGGTGACGGGATTCCATCAGTCATCCTAAAGAAATGTGCTCCAAGAATGGCTCCAGTTCTCTCCAAACTCTACTACTATTGCCTTGCTCCTTCCTACTTGTTGGAAGTCCTCTGTAGTTCTGGTTTTTAAGAACTCTGGAGAACCTTCTGACTCCTCTCACTATCACCTTATTAGTCTCTTACCACATTCCAGTGTAATTTAAATGAGCCTCTATTACTACGATGTCACTTGTACAAATCAAGATACCGCTGGTTCAATTCACCATTCTTGCTCTCTAAACACTTCACAATGTAAATCCATCTTTTTCTTCTCCCGTTTTCACTGCTTTAGCCCTCTTTTATCAGGCCAAACAATCAGCCTTCTTCGCTTTTATTCTCAGTAACCGAGGCAAATAGTCTCCTCCAGTTCGACTAATCAGCACACGACTTGCTATTGGTGGAAGCATGCCAAACTGTACAATAACCCTCGTTACCACACATACTGCTACAATTACTAGACGGGAGAGTAATGCCATTTTCTTGGAGCAAACTTGCCAATGTCACATGCCGCAAGTTAAGGTAAGACCCTTATTTTCCTATGCACCAGATGCAAGCCACACTGGCTTGCTTGCTTCTATGGGGCTGTTCACTACATCCAGCAAAGTATTTGAGGCTTTAATCAATGTTAAGTGGTTAAACATCTTACCTCTCACAACCTAATCTCTGACAAACAAAATGGCTTCCATTTTTCTAGGTCTACCACTGATGTGCTAACAGCCATCACTGAATATGTATATCAAGCTCTTGATAATAACAGCGAAGCTCGAGCTGTGGCTCTAGATATCTCAAAGGTATTTTGACAAGGTTTGGCATGCTGGTCTTCTACATAAGCTCCTGGGCTACAGCATTACTAGATGATTGTCTGATTTAATCCAATTGTTCCTAACAAATCATGAAATGAAGGTCGTTCTGAATGGGCTTGCTTCCAGATCCTTTTCACATGAACATGGGTGCCCCCACCCCCCAAAGCTCTATCCTCGGTCCTTTGCTGTTTCTGATTTTCGCTCAATGATCTTTCTGATGTCATCAGTTCCCGAGTAGACATTTATGACAGTTGGTCAGTTTGGTAATTTATGTTTCAGTATCAGTTTCCATTTTTTTTTTCCCTTGATACCGCGGTTTTCGATTCAGTTTTTCAGTTTATAATTTAGTATTTTTGCTTTCTAAGGAATTCATTCATTTTCTTGTGTAATGATAGCATTTCCAGTCAGTATCTGATTTCATTTGAGATTGTTGGAGGCCCAATCGTCTTTTAGTAGAAGTTCTCAATATACACTGCTTGTTATTAATTTCACTGTTTAAGAAAATCAAAATCAGAAATAGTAACTCAAATAATATATTCTCCCATAGAAGAAAGTTGTTATGGAGTGGTTTCACAATGGAGGCTTGTATTTGTACTAAGTCGGTCCTAAATTAGGTTCGACATACCAAACGTTAGGAACTTCATATAATAGGTATGACGCAGAGTAAATCTAGTTGTGGTCGCTGATACTTTAGTATCCGACTAACGGTCATCTGGCATCGACTGACTGACCGACCCACTGAGCAACTCCTCGTTACTCTTACTACTCCTACTTATTACAGGTGGGAGAGTCTATTAACTATAGAATAGGTGTGTTCCACTATAACAAAAGTACAATTGTTTTTTAAGTTATTCAAATCATCTAACAAATAAAAACCATGTTCTTATAGAACTGTATTAAAATATCCTAAAACCCTGATGACAAAAGTCATTTAAAGCATGTGAAAAAAAAAAGGTATCTGTAATAGAAATAAACACCAATATTTTTATCATTTTCATTATCAAAAGACTCTCTTGGCCTATAAATTGTTATAATAAATTTGTTTTATTCTCACAATTTCAAATAAAATACCAATAAGTATCAGTCAACCTATAAATCCTACTGTACATTTTCACACAGATCAGAATAGAAGAGAATTTAGATGGCATGTAATGCTAATAATATATGTCGACATCAAAGGTGAACTTAAAAGTCAGGTATGAAAAAGGAGAGGTGTTAAAGTTATAAATTGACTCAGAGAAACCTCACTTGACTGACGTGTTTACAACAAGAAATTCTCCCAAATAATTACTTATGTAATATTATTCACATTTCACAACTATTTTAATAGTCTGTAAAATGAAAATAAACAAATTATTGTCAACGCATTTTCATAGTAAAAACCATTGGGAAAAATGCTTTTTTATAATAAGAATCATTTACAACGCACTCTTATAGTAAAAAGCATTTGCAACGCACTTTTACAGTAAAAAGCATTTCCAATGCACTTTTACAGTAAAAAGCATTTCCAATGCACTTTTACAGTAAAAAGCATTTCCAATGCACTTTTACAGTAAAAAGCATTTCCAATGCACTTTTACAGTAAAAAGCATTTCCAATGCATGTCTATAATAAAAACACTGGCAACCTATGTTTATAGAAAAATTATTAGGTCTTCATTTTTATAAGAATCTTTGGCAATGTGCATTCATTGTAAAATTATTAGCAATGCTTTTTCATTACAAAATTATTGTGTATTTATTTAGAGTTATTGTATATTTATTTAGAAATTTTTTATTAGTACTATCACTATTTTTTCATAGTCATTTTTAGTTATCATCATTATTCTTATCATTCTACAGTCATAGATAATTATTATCCTAGCTTGCTTGTTCCCATTTTTATCATCATTGTTATTATTATAGTAATTATTAATATTTAATATACTTCAGCTTATATTCTTACAGCCATATCACATTGAAACACTGGTTCTCATATGATCACCAAAGTTAAGCAATGTTGAGCCTGGTCAGTACCTAGATGGGTGATCACTTGGGAATACCATGTACTGTAAATTTGGATGAAAAACTATTCAAAATATCCAGCAGCATCTCACTAACCTTTACATACTTTAACATCCAGAATGTTTTTTACACTTATTTAAATATTATCTGTTAATTCTTTACACATGGCATGTATCCAATCAAAACATCCTACTGCATCTTACTTTTACACACTTCAACATTGAGAATGTTTGTCACACATGTTTAAATATTATCTGTTACTTCAATATATGTGACACATTTCTAAGCAAAGAAATAGCCTAACACAATATGCAATTAATCTGCATCTCTCTGCTTTTAATCATTTTTTATCATTTCCATCTTGATCTCTGACAAAACTTTAATAAGATGAAACATTAGATTAAGATCTGTTTCCTACTTGTTCATTTTCCTATCATTTTCTGGGATTCCTATCCATACTTGATATATATATATATATATATATATATATATATATATATTTCAATAAAGGTGCAATTAATTTACAAATTCATGAATTATTCATACAAAAACAAATACAAAGGTTAATGATTTAATTGGCGAGAAATCCATCGTCATAACAATTCTATAATATACAAAAACCCCGAACCTGTTTATGAATGAAAAGATCCTTGTTTCTATAAATTTCTGTTGCATAAGTTATTATTTTTACAAGCTTTTGTCTGTTCCTACAGACATCCTCAGGTATGGAATAGATTTTGTTCTTGTTTTTACTCTCAGTAATAAGAGGACAATGAAAATATATGTATTGTTGTAATCCGAAAAATGCTATTAGAAATGAGTTATTGTTTTTGGAGCGTGCAGTCGCAACGCTGAGTTGGAATTTAAATTTTACAATTGTGCGTTCTTATACAAATATAGTGATAAGTGAATTCTTTTTTACTGGTAAATTTTCTGTCAACTTATGCAACAGAAATTTATAGAAAAAAGGATCTTTTCATTCATAAACAGGTTCGGGGTTTTTGTATATTATTTGAATTGTTTGCGACGATGGATTTCTCGCCAATTAAATCATTAACCTTTGTATTTGTTTTTTGGATGAATAATTCATGAATATATATATATATATATATATATATATACACACAAGTGGGTAAATCAAATAATTAGATATTAGCAATCATATATGCATGCTAATGCATGCATACACAGGTAAGCAAATAAATATTTACTAAATTTACTTTAATGTGCAAACAAAACAGTGCTCAATGTGGTTAGACAGAGCTAAGAAATATATATTAATAAACATACATATAACTATGTTTGGAGTACAAATTAAGTTTTGTTGGTCTAACAACTCATCAGGCATGAAATATTACTTATAAGTAATATTTCATGCCTGATGAGTTAGTAGAACAATGAAACTTAAGTCACACTCCAAATGTAGGTATATGTATATTTATTATATAAATAATAAATATACATAATAATAAATAAATAATGCATAAGTGTAAAATGAAAGGCACCATCCAATGCTGACTTTCATTTATTGTTCACAATAGGAGAGTCCACCATATATATATATATATATATATATATATTGTATAACTTTATATATCAATAAACAGTATTTAAAAAATAGTATGACAAATTGGAAAGTTTTTGTGAGGCGCTTCATCCATTAAAATTTTATTAAAATTTTAAAACTACCAGCATCTCTCATTTCGTGCACATGTGTAGACATGGCAACATCAACAAAGCCCAATCTGATGAAATGCGTCACAAAATTTTTTTTCCCCAATTTTTCATACTATTTTATATATATTACTTAAATGCTATTTTTACTGGATACCCATATTTATGTAAATGCTCCATTTATTTATTAAGCAGTGTCAGTCAGTCAGTTATGTGCCGTGCGTGATACACACTTAGGCAATCATGTATCTTTCGATACATGACTGACAAGGCAGATTTTTTTCATGCAGTATACCAGTTGCCATCCAAGAATATAGAACCATCTGTCCTGTTATTTACTCATAGCTGGGGAAAGAAGAGCAGGATTCATATCTTTACTAAGGGTATTAGCACGTAAGTGAATGTAATGGATTCGACTGGAATTCAAACTTGGCTCTCCGATTCCTCTATCCGAGCCACTATCCATTATTCCACCATGCCTGACTTAATATTTGAGAATTTTTACTAAAGAAAAATACGCACTCTCTGGCAAGATTAGGAACCCGTGTCCCCCTGGGCAGGAGAAACAGTCATTAGATCCAATATGCCACAAAGTTCAATAGTGCCTTATAAATGCAAATCTTTCTCAGAATTTTGTATCCTAACATAAAGAAAGCAATTTCAGAAGAAGTGATGGATTTTTATTTATTAATCAGACAAATTAAGTAATAAAATCTGTCAGATTAAGAAATACAAATCTGTCACTGTGCGTGTGAGTGTGTTAAAAAATTCGCCCCCATTAAGTTTTGATTCAGTGTGAAATTGCTGATATGCTTCACTTCCATTATTAAGTTGAAAGACATTTTTTCTCAAACATTTTTTTGTTTCTTTATATCTTGTTTAGCTTCTGGAAGGCATCTTTCACTATTCCCATCTATACTGCTTATTTAATGGCTTTAGTATTTCAATAAAAATAAGCTGAAAGTGAAACTAGTCTAAAATCAATATCAATATAAATCAAATAATTTTTTATGAAAAAAAAAAATAATTTCACAGACATTTTTTTCATTTCCATTTGTGGCTGATGTTTATTGATTAAATGCTTGACACGATTCCACATGATATTTAGAATTTTCTAGATCAATGTTTACTTGAAGAATTTATCCATTCAAGTGAAAATTTGTTTCTTCTTTTTATATCTATCAGTTTCATTAGCAGAAATATTTTTAACAGGTGAGAATACTCCCAAACCACATAAAACACCTGTGACTCTGGAGTAGATTCTGACACTTGGTTTCGTTGTAAATATTATCAACCATCACACACCTGTCAAGTTAAAGAAGATAAAAGCGTTAGTGTCTGAGAAGGTCAATAAATATTAGATTTCAGAAAATGACATGATCTTGAGAGGTGAAGTGACAAAGATAGAGACAAGGGACAGTGATGAGAGAAAAAATTAAAAAGAAAGATTTTAGATCTTTTTTTACTGAGGTTCATCCAGTACAAGGCTCAAGAGCCACTTCTGGTAGAGGGCTACGAAATAAGATGCATACTATAAATGTAAGAGGAGGTAAAAAGAAGTGAAGATTATAAGGATAAGGAGGATAGATAAAGATTAACTCTTGACCTAAATAAGATTGTATTGTTCAGGGAAACATCAACATGGCAATGGTAATATTAGCTGTTTTCTTATAAGGAGACATTTGGCATTCATTGACTAAGCTGTCAGAGCAATCATCCACTGAAATTTATAGAATTTTTCTATTAAAATGATTCTTCTTGAAAATAGGTTACTCAAGTCCATAAGCTGTTACTCCTCTTCCAAATATTGATGAGAGTTTCCTAACTTTTTGTTTAAAGTAATATAGAAAGCCAATATCTTGATTGTGACATTTTTCTCTAAGTTACGTTTGATACAGATTTTAGTTGTTGCTGCTGCTGAAAATCCTCAAGTGATATTATTTCTCTTACCTGGCACAGTTCTTTATGATTCAGAAGTGCCAGTCTATGAAGTTCAAAAGGGGGATATATACACTTGACTCTTTCAAAGCCATTTTTTAGTCATTACATCTAGATTGCCTAGACTTAAAGGATGGCTCTAGTCATAACCAAAGTTTCATACTCATGCAATCTTCAGACAACTTAAAGACAAATGGAAAGGAGGGAGGGATGAGCTTTATACAAAGCTCATTCCTCCCTTTTTTCATTTGCATTCAAGTCATATATCTTTAATCACAAAATTAAATTTGTGGCTTTTAGCTTCCATTTTTGAAACATGGTTAGAAGTGTGTAGCGAAGAAAAAACATTTTAAATCAATTAATTTATAATATTAATGCTCCATAAATTTACATTGAGAAATATTTTGTAAAAATAAAAATATCTATAAGAACACCGGATTTTATATCTTGCTGTTCTTTATTTTATCGCTAACATCCATACAACTGAAAAAGAAAAAAAAAAGAAAGAAAAAATTATATATATTATATATATATAAAATTTTTTTCAGTTGCATGGATGTTAGCTCTACTACTGATATTGAGCACTTTCTACTAAGTACTGTACATATAATATATATAATATATATATAAAAGGCTCAAACACTAATATTCCATGATTATAATTTATTTCATTAGAATCATAATCACAATCCAATTTATCAGACCTATAAATTCAAAAAGAAAAAAAATTTTTTTTTTTTTTTCCAAAAGAAAAGGTTTTTACTTTTTGAATTTGTAGGTCTGATGAATTGGATTATGATTATGATTCCAATGAAATAAATTATAACCATGGAATATTAGTGTTTGAGCCTTTTATATCATATTCTTACTCTGTCCTGGAAATTGAGTTCTACCTGGATTCTATCCTCTTGGGAATTATATATATATATATATATATATATATACACATACATATACAACACATATATATATATATATATATATATATATATATATATATATATATATATATATATATATATATATATATATACTATAGTAATAGTAAACCAAAAAAATACAAAATTACCTCATATGGGGTATAGCGCTATTTGAAATAGATCTATACCTCATATGAGGTAATTTTGGATTTTATAGTTTACTACTATTTATTTGCTCTGTATAATAAAAGCACTGCGCACTTTTTGTTGATCAGTTTTAATATTTTATATTATTAGGATCCATTTGGATTACATACCAATGGATTTATTATCTTTACTATATAATTTAAAATTGTCCCCCATTAAATCCTGACCAAATTTAAATTTGCTTAACTGCTTCACTTCCATTATCACACTGAAAGATGTCTGGTTGACGCAACCACAACCAATGAAATCTTTTCTAAGAAGTAGGTCGCACATCTGCTGTTACTTAAACACTAATGGATGAACATTTTGATTGAAAAGCTGTGATGAAAGAAATAATAAAACCTTGCAAAAATGATGATGATAGTTTGAATAAATATCAAAGAAAACACAAACCAAGCATGAAACGGATTTTGGTAATGATTGGTTCAGATAAAAATAGTGTAGTTGATTAAGTGAGAAGATAAGCAAGCAAAAAAAATCAATTCTGTAAAAAGGAGACACAAAAACCATTTTAAATGAAATCCATAATTAATAAATGATGGAAACAGAAAAAAAAAAAGAAATCAAAAATTGATAGCCTACAATTTAAATTTAATATCCAGAGGTTAAGCCATCTCAATCTATTTAGCAAGATTTCTTAGTATTGCCCAACTTTCATGATTATCATTAACTTTTATAGCTTAATTTTCTTTCATCAACGTTTAAAATAGCTATGAGCTAAACATGAGTTAGAATAGAAATTTATCTGATCATTCATTTCCAGTGAAACTTGTGTATGTCTCTCCTATTTCATACACAAATTAAGCATGAAGTACTTGTCTGTGAAATGGCCAAAGGCTATCATTCAGAAACATTAATTTACCACATTGCTCCCAATATTACAACTACTTCTGATAATACTCTAATTGCTAATGCTTTCACTATCATCACTATTCAACATTTTGTCAGTTTCCAACATTGTGTTCCTGATCAAAATATTTATGATCTCTTTTGAGATTACATCTTTCTTATGATCCATAGCAATCTTTATGTGCCTGAAATTTAAAAAATAAATATCAATAATTTATAGGAGTAGAGATGAAGGCACAATAGAGTAATGGATAGCAGCTCAGATTGAGGAATCAGAGAGCTGAGTTCAAATTCCAATCAAATCCATCACATTCAGTTACTTGCTAATACCCTTGGGAAAAGTATGAATCCTCTACTTCTCCCAGCTATGGGTAAATAGCAGGATAGACTGGGTTCTATAGCCTTGGATGGCAACTGGTCTACTGCAGAAAGAAATGGCAACCTACTGCAGGAAAAAAATCAGCCTCATCAGTCATGTATCAAAATATACATAATCACCTAAGTGTGTATCACGCTTGGCACATAACTGACTGAGATAGATTTACCTATCATCCACTTAAAACTTTTCCCTGGTCATCTGAATAGAAGTAGAGGTTTATCCCTTATTTCTTGTTTAGGATAGTGTTATGTAGTGGTTTCACAGTGGAGGCTTGTATTTTTACTAAGTCGGTCCTACAATAGGTTCGACGTACAAAACGTTAGGAACTTGATATAATAGGTAATGATGCAGAGAAATCTAGTTGTGGTCGCTGATACTTTAGTATCCAACTAACAATCGTCCGGCATCGACTGACTGACCCACTGAGCGGCTCCTACTACTACTTATTATAGGTGGGTGAGTATTAACTATAGAATAGGTGTGTTCCACTATAACAGATAGACAAGGTGGTGCCAGAATTCTGCTGGCTGAAAGATGGGTGTAAAGATCCTTGATGTCCAATGGATTTCTGATGGAATCTTACAATTGAGGCTGTTTGTGGGTGGGGCTGTTTTTGTATTTCTCTCTCTCTCTCATATATATATATATATATATATATATATATATATATATGCTACAAGTTAGTCATCCTGACACAGAAAAGGAACACTTCTATGACCAGATGCAGAGCCTGGTTGCTGGAGTTCCCTCAAAGATTCTTATATCAATTGGGGATTGGAATGGGTATGTGGGTGCTTGTGCCAGTGGCTTTAAGGAGTTTCATGGTGGTCATGGTTATGAGGTATGAAACACTGAAGGTGGGAGAGTACTAGAGTTTGACTAGGCAAATGATCTGATCGTTGGCAACACTTGGTTCTTGAAAAAAAGACTCACATCTGGTCACCTTAATTTCTGGCAGTCATAAATCACAGATTGACTATATCCTATATTGCAAAAGCTTAAGCAAATTGGTCTTGGATGTCAAGGTTATAACTGGTGAGGAGCACTAGTTTGTGACTTAAAATTTCTATACAAAAACTCAGGAAACACAAGTTCAAATTGCACCTTCAAACATGGAATCTTCACAATCTGACTATCACAAATGAGTTCCAAACAGTCAACAATGCTAAACTGGGGGCCTAGCAGACGGACATTGATGCTGTACCAAATGTGGAAGAGATCTGGTCTAAGCTGAATGAGGTATATGGCACCTCCAAGAATGGTAAGGGTGACACCTTGGACAGAGGCAACTACTGAGGCCACGGGGTAAGGGTGACACCTTGGACAGAGGCAACTACTGAGGCCACGGGGTAAGGGTGACACCTTGGACAGAGGCAACTACAGAGGCCACGGGGTAAGGGTGACACCTTGGACAGAGGCAACTACAGAGGCCTCAAGTTCACTGATCAAGTGATAAAACTGCTGGAACATCTGCTTGATTCCTAAATCAGAAAAATGATCACCATCCAGAAAATGCAGTATGGTTTCATGCCTGGGAGAAGCACCACTGATGCAATTTTCATTGTGCATCAGCTGCAGGAGAAATTTGTCACTGTTGTGAAACCCCGTCTTCTTTGCCTTTTTGGATCTGGAGAAGGTGTTTGATTGTGTTTCAACAAAGGTGATCTGCTGGGCCATGAGAAGCCTTGGAACTGAGGATTGGACTATTCATGTGGTTCAAGGCATGTTCTGCAATGCCTGGAGTCAAGTTAAAGTCAATAGCCAATATAGCAGGTAGTTCAGTGTTGATGTTCATCAAGGCTCAGTCTTGAATCCACTACTCTTCATTCTCATGTTGGAGGCACTCTCTTGGGAGTTCTACACTAGTGTACCATGGGAACTTCTATATTCTGACAGCCTTGTGTTAATTGCTAACGCACTGGATGAATGTGTTGCCAAGCTGAAAGCCTGTAAGGCAGACATGGAGAGAAAGGTGCTCTATGTCAACATGAAAAAGACCAAGTTTATGATTTCTAGTGTTGACCTGAGCAGATTGTGGGAATCTGGCACATATCCCTGTGCTGTCTGCCATGTCAAAGTGGGTACAAATTTGAACTTATGCTCCAAATGCAACACCTGTATATACAAGAAATGCAGTGGCATCACAACAGAAGTACCAGATTACATCTGTCCTAGAGGCTGTGGAGAAGCACCCCCTATTGATGGCAGGCCCACTACCCAAGTCACTTGAGATGGTTCAAAAATGGATAGGAAATTGTGGAGAGACATGTCCATTCATATTCTGAAGGGAGACAACACATAAAAAGTTCACACAGTACAAAATATTATATCACATATATGAAATGCAGGTTTTCATATGTGTATATTTAAGTACTGTTTTCAAATTATTTTTTATCAATATGGAGTAATTCAGTTGGGGATACTTAACTAGCTGAATTACCCATGCTTTGCTGTGTGTCACACATTCTTTTTCCAAGAAAATCATTAATTTTAAATCATTGTTATAACTTGTGGAGAAAAATGATGCATTACAATATTACTCAATGATCTTGCTGATGTGACCTCCATCTTCTGGTTTTCTCCTATATTTTGGATAGTGAAGAGTAAGCGTTCTCAAAGCAAATTTGTGGCTTTCACAACACAAAGAAAGAAAATCACTTGTAACGAGTCAGGAAAATAACTCACGAACGCCGTAGCCAAAACTGCCTGAATTTTCTTTCTTTGTGTTGTGAAAGCCACAAATTTGCTTTGAGAACGCTTACTCTTCAAGCTATTTCGGATTACTTGATTATCTTGTTCACTATTCTCTTGTTCAAATTTAAATTTAATTTAAATCAAAAGGGAAAAAAATTTAAAACCAAAAAAAATTTTTAGATGATAAGAATTTATTCTATTTTTGGACACAATAATGGTTTAAGGTCTTACTAGTTAACCCATAGATTGGGCAAGAAGAGGCAAATTTATACCTTACTCAAGGGTATTTGCATGTAAGTGAATATAATGAACCCAACAGGAATGGGAACTTGGCTCCCTAGTTAACAATTCCGAGACATTATCCATTACACCACCCACTCATCCTAACACCTGTTATTCCTCAGCGGTCACTCACCTAGTACTGACTAGGCTCAACATTGCTTAATTTCAGTGATTGTATGGGAACTAGTATTTCAATGCAATATGGCTGTAAAAATGGGAAGTTTTGAAGAGCCATTGTTGCCTAAGTCATGAAAGAACATAGCATATATAAGTACTTTTAATGCTTTTTTTTTTAACTAATTTCTTTAGGACAAACACTGCAGATGGACAAGATGGCAACTCCCAAAGACTGCAAGTGACCTGTAAAAAAGAAACCATCAACCTAAACATTGAATTATAATAACCAAGCCTGAAGATTATGAAACATCTTAAAAACTCTTTCCCTCTTTACTGCAAAGGCTATGAAGTATGACAAGATGAAATATTGTATTTTATTTTTTGTTTTTTTGTACACGAGAAGTGCATACATTTCTATTTGTATATTTCATTGATGTAAAATATCATTTCAACCTTCTAATCTTCAAAATCAGAGAAATCTCTTGGGTTTTGGCCAATAACATTATTCTTCATCAAAGAGTATTTTTTATTGTTTTATTCATTATCTCAAAAAACTATTTACAAGCAGCTTAAACCTGAACATAAAAAGCTCTTTGTTCATTACATTTTCTTTACAAGATAATCTACATCATGGTTAACACTGACAAGGACAGGGTAATATTAGAATAGAATAAATTTGTTCCAAACTGTTATATAAAGAATAAATATGAATTTCTAGTAACAAAAAGGAAGTTATTGTTGTTGTTATTCTTCTATATACCTTCAGGACATGGCTCACAGCTCTCCACAACTTCCTTTCCTTTGTTGCTTTTTAGTAACATTTATCTCTCCCAATTCCGGTTTTGCCATCCATTTACACCAGCTTGTTAAGTAGGTTACTTGCTGTTTTCCTGTCCTTCTTGCCTTCAATATGCTCTGTGGGTATCAGATTCTCTAAGCCCTCTTATATATTCTAGAAGCTATCTCTTACTGAATGTAAGTATAAGCATACTTTTTGTTTCTATTTTCCAAACAAAGAAAAAGAATGTCAATATTGTTTAATAAATTTTACTGCAGACATTCTAAGATTCCCTATGAAACTATTCTATATTTTTATTGTTCAACTTTGACATTTTTGGTTGTAAATTGTTCAATACATTACTGGACTCATAAGAATGAATCTTCTGTGTGATTTTGACTTTATTGTACTCTGTTAACTATCTCTTTCTTCTTTATAGCTTTCCTTCTCAGGATTTTAACATAGACAAAATGTCCAACAGAAAAGAAATGGCTTTCTATCTTTACATTCATCTGCAAAAATTTTTATGTTTGGTGGTTTTAATGCTCATCATTTCAAGTGGCTTAGTCATTCTAATGTTACTTATTATATTTTCTTATGTTACTAGTATTAAGACTTTCACTTATTCCATTGCTCAGTGGATTTCCCTACTCATTTCAGTCACTTTCTGATCATAATGTATCTTCTCTGTGCCTTTTCTATAAATATTTTCATGGGAATTGTTCTGATGATTTGGTTTTTTAACTTCATGAATTTAAGCGCCAAAAAAATGGTGTCTCAAAAGGAGAGTCATTCCCTTGACATTTCTATTACTGTAGAATTTTTTTTTTAAATAATAAACAAATAATGATTAGATTTTTACTAAAACTGAAGCATGAAAATTTCTATATTTTTCAATGTTCAACTTTGAAATTTTTGGTTGGAAATTGCTCAGCATGTTACTGGATTCATAAGAATGAGTCTTTGTCAACGTTTTAACCTTCATGCACACAAAATATTGATGAGCCAAAAGAATGGTTATTCTCTTGACACAGCTATTACTGTATACACTTTTGACTCCCTCAGCAATGTTTAGTGTTTTTAAAAAAAAAAAAAAAAAAAAAAAGCAATGATTAGATTTTTAATAAAAACCGAAACATGAAATTAGATTTATAGATTTTCTTTATTTTTGAGAATTGACAACATAGTACACTCAGTTCAACTTGGAGAAAAATGTCATAAATTATATTTAATGTAGGATAATAAAATGAGTGGTACCTTTGTTCAGAGTGACGAAATGGGTAATACCTTCATTCAAACCAGCAAATGAATTCATGGGATAAAGCCATTTCAGTAGAACTTTCATTTGAAATACAGAGGAAATGAGAGTGATTCAACTCCTTGGAAGTGGCATGGTTTGTCCTAACTACAAAGATCTTAACAGGTGAAACTAAAGAATGGAGCTCATCAGAACATTTATTGATTGACTGTTAGAGCCTTCATAATCATTAATTTCTAGTAAATGGTAATTTCCTATTTGCCCCACAAATGGGACAGAACAGCCAGACAAAAATGCCATAACAATGCAGCAGTGAAAGTGTTATCAGAATGAAATCACATTTTAATAAACTAAATCTTGTCACATGTCAAATTTGATCTAAGTAATTAAATTTAAAGGCTTGGAAAATTTAACACTCACAGGGCTAGTGAAGGCAAGAGAGGGTGAAATTGTGAGTAACCTACCTAATGAGCTTGTGTAAATAAATGGCAGAACAGGGAGTTGAATGGACAGTAAAAAGACAAACATTGCTAAGAGCTACAAGAAAACAAAGTTGTGACAGACCATGATCACCAACATCCTTAACGGAAATGGCATATAAAAGAAGAATGTTACATGTTGGAAATTGTAATAAAGGAAAAGAAATTGATTTACCAAAACAAAGAGCTAAATCACAAACAAATATTTAATTTACTAAAACACAACATAAAATATACAAGATATACAATTGAGGCACACAAAAACAGAAAACACAGAGTTTACAGGCGAAGTGTTACGAGGGAGAAGGAAGGGGAGTCAAGTATCATTATCACTTTAGAGCTAGCGAAGCAATCTAAGTGCTAATAACTGGAAATCCATAAATGTGAGTATATATTGAATAATTGGTAGTTTGGTCAATGAAAATAGTCAAAACTATCTACCAGATTTGTTCCAAGGGGTTCTCTTTTGGGGTTTTAGTTGGTTGGCAACTTTTCATAGAGATTCTTTTGGCTGGATATAATAATCCTCAAATCAAAAAGCCAGAGTTGATACTGGCAACCCTTTTCCAAAAAGCTATTTTTATAGGGGGCTAGCACCTAATTAGCATATTTCTAGATGTTTCTCGAATCATCTAGATTCTTCTCAAATATACTGGAATGATCTAGAATCTTCCAAACGTTCTATTTCAAATTTCTCTATTTTATATCTACTTCATGAAAAAAAAACTTTTTTTGTATTAACAGGTAGGACTCAGTAGAATACCTTACTATAAATTTTAACCATATTGAGACTTTCTTATTATAGAAATGCAACCTCGTAACAAGAAGAATTGAGTCTAAACATATGCATACATGTATTTGCTAATATTAAGATGAAATTTTTGTAGCAAACTCATATGTAACAATAAAAATATGTGTAAATTAAGATTATATCTTTCAGCTCTCAAATTGAAGATTATCAGATGTGGCTCTTATGTTCAACAAGTTTGGCCAAGAGGACAATTCTAATTATTATATTTCTGAATATAAGTGACTTGTGTCAGTAAGGGGATCACTGTGCATTTAATGCACATCCTTAATGCTAAAAATTAAGGATTGGCTTTCAAAAAGAACTAATCAGTGCATATATAGACATTAGTATCACTTGACATTTGACAAGGGGATGAAAAGCAAAGAGAGAAAGAGAAAAAAAGAAAAAGAAAAGAGTAAAAGAGAGGGAATGAAAGAGAAAAAAAGAAAAAGAAAAGAAAAAAAAGTAAAAGAGAGGAAAGAAAAGAAAAGAGTAAAAGAAAAAAAAGAAAAGAGTAAAAGAGAGGGAGAGAAAGAGAAAAAAAGAAAAAGAAAAGAGTAAAAGAGAGGGAGAGAAAGAGAAAAAAAGAAAAAGAAAAGAGTAAAAGAGAGGGAGAGAAAGAGAAAAAAGAAAAAGAAAAGAGTAAAAGAGAGGGAGAGAAAGAGAAAAAAGAAAAAGAAAAGAGTAAAGAGAGGGAGAGAAAGAGAAAAAAGAAAAAGAAAAGAGTAAAGAGAGGGAGAGAAAGAGAAAAAAGAAAAAGAAAAGAGTAAAGAGAGGGAGAGAAAGAAAAAAGAAAAACAGTAAAAGAATAAAAGAGGAAAAGAGAATAAAAGAGGAAAAGAGAATAAAAGAGGAAAAGAGAATAAAAGAGTAAAAGAGTACGAGAGAGAGAAAAAAAAGAACAAGAGAGAGAAAAAAAAGAACAAGAGAGAGAAAAAAAGAACAAGAGAGAGAAAAAAAGAACAAGAGAGAGAAAAAAAGAACAAGAGAGAGAAAAAAAGAACAAGAGAGAGAAAAAAAGAACAAGAGTAAAAGAGAGAGAGAAAGTAAAAAGAAAAGAGTAAAAGAGAGAGAAAAATGGAAAAAGAAAAGTTTAAGAGAAACAAAGAATAGCGAGAGACAAAGAGAAAGAGCGAGAGGGAATAAAGAGAAAGGAGAGAATAAAGAGAAAGAAAGAAAAGAAAGATAAGAAAAAGGAAACAAAAAAAAGAAAAATTAGGACAATACCAAGGACAGTTTCTCTTGTCACTCACATATTTATCTTGGTGTATTCTGTTTATTGTAACAAACATGACAGTTACAAATAGGAGCATCCTACATACATACATACATATATATATATATATATATATATATATATATATATATATATAATAAATAAATGGATTTTTTTTTTTTTTTATTTATCCAACATTATTTCTTATTCCTATTAATGTTATTGTTAGTGAGTAAACGTGTTTGAGTTGACATGCCTGTTATTATAAACAGTGAAATCAATGACAGCCATCCTAGAAATTATATATATATATATATATATATATATATATATATATATATATAAATATATATGATAATATTCAAAATGTATGATAATATTCATGCAAAATACCATGTTTCTATATATAATTTTTTTAGATTTAACAGACTACTTCTATTTCTATGAGGGGTGTTGGAAAATCATCACCCTAATTAAATCAATTATCATAATCTGATCAAATGACAAAATATCAGAAAAAAAATACTGATTTTGAGAAGTGGGCTGAGCTGAATGTTTTACAGCATTCACTCCTACATTTACATAATAATATAAATGGGCTCTCTCTTTCTTTCACATACATAATTATTATTTTGTTCTCTCTCGCACATATATCTAGGAAGAATCAAAATTCTAATCGCCATTAGAAAAAGAAAGAGTTCACATGAAATAAAATATTTTTCACCATGGAATCTAGTATCTAGAAGTGTTGATAAAATATGTAATATGCATAAAAATAAAATATAATATATATATATATATATATATATATATATATATATATATATATATATATATATATATACACACACACACACACTAGAATAAATCCTAAGGAGCCAGGCAAACCTACTTAGGTTTCACCTAAATGGAACTTCAGGGTAAACATTCTACTCATTTGGGTTTTTTTTCTTTGGACTAAGGACTTAAAGCACTTGTCGATTTGTTTTGTCTTGTTCTGATGTTTTTAGTTCTTTCTTTTTTTTTTTTTTATTTCCAATTTTTTCCTCAGGTACCAATGTGCCCTGACATATCTGCAAATTGAACTATCCAAGGTTTTCCAAACGAGTACTACTATTAATATATATATATATATATATATATATATATATATATATGTGTGTGTGTGTGTGTGTGTGGTGGACTCCTGTCATATTCAATGTATGAGGGTCAAGCAGCTCAGTTCCTAGGAACTGACAGTCAGACACCAGCACATATGATTTGATTATAGTGGCGAAGGCTTTCTGCAGAACCAACCGCACTTTTTGAAGGGCCGAATACCTGGTGCACTACGTGCCACAAGGTCCCCAAACAACCCTCCACAGGTTTTGAATTCAGACTTGTCAAGAGATGAGTCACCATTGTCAATGCAGATTTGCAATTATTCAGGAAAATTTTAAACAGCATTTTGACAAATCTAGAGCATTATTAAATATGGCTCTTATTCAAATTCTTTCAGTTTTCATTTAGCTTTAAATGCTGAAGTATTTTGGGTAAGCCTTTCAATTCTGAAACATTTTGAACTCTCCTTCTAATCCTAAAGACTTTTCAGACTTTGTTATCAATTCTGAAGTCTTTCGCAGTTTGTTTTGTACTTTTAATATGACCCCAAAACAAAAAATACCCGTATCCAGTAAATTGCTCAAAATCAATTGCTCGACAGTAAATTGCTGGAAATCAATTGCTCAAAAAATAATTTATCAAACTGTCAATTGTTCAAAAGGCAGTTTGCTTGAAACCTGTGGTTAAAAAAAAAAAAAAAAAAAAAAAAAACTACATTGTTTCTAATATTTACTATAAGAAAAATAATACAACTTTATTATTGTTAACTGAACAGTTAAAATTAAAGAACAAGTACATTTATATAGGTCTTATTTTTTTCTTAAAAGGCAGTTTGTTCAAAACCTGTAGTTAAAAAAAAATAAAAGATGCTAAGCATTTCCTTTTTTTTGCACATTTCACATTTCCAGTAAATCTTATTGTTCACTGTTTTGTCCTTAATATATAGATATCCATCCAAACAACTTCTTTTCTTTTTCGCTCTCAACAAAAGTTATGTCCATCACTAGGGTTCGAGATCTCCATAATTACTGAAATAGAAAACAAATATATAAAAAAAAAATCAGGACTGCTAAAGTTGAGTGTTGTGGCTCCTTTTATATCCAGCTCCGTTGACATGTCATGAGATGGTGCAGTTTACATGGTGTTTCGAGCTTCAAAATTACTTCGAGCAATCTGCCTTTCAAGCAATTGATAGTTCAAGAAATTATTTTTCGAGCAATTGATTTCGAGCAATTTACTGTCAAGCAACTGATTTTGAGCAATTTACCTAGATCCAAAAATAGCTTTAAAGTTGTGATATATAGGGAACTTGCTGCCCAAAAGGCCTACTATCCTAAGCTGCTAATTTGGTAAGTTTGTTCCAAAACCTGTCCAACAAGACATAAATAATGCCCAGATCATCATTTGCCAACCTCTTTTTATATCACTTTGTCTTACTTTGATTTTTCATTCCAAATATGGAAGTTAATTTATTTACCTCATGTATATAAACATATGTACAAAATATGCAAAGTATGCCATGGTTAAATATATAGGGCACAATAAAAAAAAACAGCAATTTGAAAATATTGTATTCAGATCACATAAAAGGCTCAGTGAAGCATATCACAATTTACATGAACAAAAAGCTTCACAGCATAAACAGTCAACATTTGTCTTTTTTTATTTCATCACTTATTTTCAATACATCTCTTTTTTAAAAAATATTTTTGACTATAGAAAGATCAATAAGTCAGGCTGACACTTATTAGCTGAATTTGAATTTTTCCCAATGTACATTAAAATAATTAATAGCTAAGTGCTTTCGACTAAATGCATTGACAAAGTGTTTTTAAAAATAAATATGTGTTGTGTAAAATATATTCGAAGTTGAGAACTGTTTTTTTTTTTTCATTTAAATGATAGGAAAAAGAAACAGGTTAACTTTATAGTATGTGTAAGTGACATAGCCATTATCAGCATGGAAAATGTATTTAGCAAGCCAAGTTTAAATTTCTGCTGAAACATTTTTGTGTTCAAGTTATGCTAATATTTTTGGGAAAAACATGAACTAATCTTTTTCCCTATCTCCCAGTGATAGGTAAAATAGTTGATTGAGCAATCATTTTCGGAGAACAATCACTCTGGTGTCAAAGCTGTATAAAATGTCAATTAGACACTACTCCAAAATATTTCCCAGGGTATTGCAGAAAAGGAAGTTATTGTGAGGTATGACTGCTTATCATGTTAAGAGTAAAAGACGTTAAGAGTAAAAGACGTTAAGAGTAAAAGACGTTAAGAGTAAAAGACGTTAAGAGTAAAAGACGTTAAGAGTAAAAGACGTTAAGAGTAAAAGACGTTAAGAGTAAAAGACGTTAAGAGTAAAAGACGTTAAGAGTAAAAGACGTTAAGAGTAAAAGATGGAAAATATAAAAAAGACAAGATAAAAGATTCTTAAATTTTATCTTCAAAGATGAAGTGAAAAGTTAATGGTTACCAATGCTTCAACTAAAAAAAATAATAGCATAACTACTAAATACTTCAGAATAATGATGTCAATAATTGTGATAAAACAAACAACTAAAATTAATATGAAAAAATACTAGTCAAGAAATTTAAGATGTTGCCAAAGATAAAAATAATTCAACATCATTACTAATAAAGGCCTTAGAATAACTATCTGAATAATTGCAATTAAAATTAAAGAAATAATCATTTTTAACTTCATGACTTTAAACACAGTACTAGATTAGCAGTTATGACTAATCTCTTTATTGTTAAAATTGCTAGATAAGTTCAATGCTAACAGTTTCTTCTCTCACACTTCTTACTTGTGGAACTCTTCCAGCTTCTTACTTTCCTCTCAACTACAATCTTCAAAAATTTAAATTCAACATCAATCTTTTTTTAATCCTGTTCTTTTATGGTCCTTTCTCCATAATAGCATTTTCTCAGTTTCTTTCACTCTCAGTAAAATCTTAGTGGCTTTATCACCTTATTTGAGGTGAAATGATTATAAAAACAAGTAAATAAATAAATAAATGAATGACTCCAATGAATAAGAAAAGCAGAAAAATCTTTTTCTTTTTTTAACAGTCACCCAATCAAGCATTCTTGAAAAATGTCACACAAAAAGATTTTTTACATGTGTGTGTATATATATATATATATATATATATATATATATATATATTTATTTATTTATTTATTTATATGTATATGCACACACAACTGTGACATAGATGTCCTAAGCATGTTGCGTTTTCCTGTTTTTATCACAAAAAAGTATTATTAAGAAAAAGTAAGCAAGAAGGAATCACAGCTAAAATAGAAGTGCAAAGAGAAAAGGGGAGAAAAAGAAGAGGGAAAGACAGACAGAGAAGAAAAAAAAAGAAGAGGGAAAGACAGACAGAGAAGAAAAAAAAAGAAGAGGGAAAGACAGACAGAGAAGAAGAAAAAAAGAAGAGGGAAAGACAGACAGAGAAGAAGAAAAAAAGAGGAAAGACAGAGAAGAAGAAAAAAGAGAAAGAGAGAAAGAAAAAAAAGAAGAGGGAAAGACAGAGAAAAAAAGAGAAAGAAGAGAGGAAGACAGAGAAAAAAAGAGAAAGAAGAGAGGAAGACAGAGAAAAAAAGAGAAAGAAGAGAGGAAGACAGAAAAAAAGAGAAAGAAGAGAGGAAGACAGAAAAAAAAGAAAAGAGAAAAAAAAGAAAAAAGAAAAGAGGAAGACAGACAGAAAAAAAAGAGAAAAAAGAGAGGAAGAAGAGGGAAAGATAGAAGAGAAAAAGAAAAAAAAAGAGGAAAGATAGAGAAAAAAAAAAAAAGAAAGAAGAGGGAAGACATAGAAAAAAAAAAGAAGAAAGACAGAAAAAAGAGAAAGAAGAGAGGAAAAGAAAAAAAGAAAGAGAAGAAGAAAAAAAAAAAAAGAAGAGGGAAAGAAGATAGAGAAAAAAAAAAAAGAAAAGAAGGAAAGAAGAGAAAAAAAGAAGAAGACAGAAAGAGAAAAAAAAAAAAAAATGGAAAGACAGAAAGATGGAAAGATACAGAGAAAAAAAAAGAAGAGGGAAAGATAGAAAGAAAAAAAAAAAAGAAGGGAAAGATAGAGAAAAAAAAAAAAAAGAGAGAAAGATAGAGAAAAAAAGAAAGAAGAGGGAAAGATAGAGAAAAAAAGAAAGAAGAGGGAAAGATAGAGAAAAAAAGAAAGAAGAGGGAAAGATAGAGAAAAAAAGAAAGAAGAGGGAAAGATAGAAAAATAAGAAAAAAAAAAAGAAGAGGAAAGATAGAGAAAAAAAAAAAAAGAAGAGGGAAAGATAGAGAAAAAAAAAGAAGAGGGAAAGATAGAGAAAAAAAAAAAAGAGGGAAAGATAGAGAAAAAAAGAAAGAAGAGGGAAAGATAGAGAAAAAAAGAAAGAAGAGGGAAAGATAGAGAAAAAAAGAAAGAAGAGGGAAAGATAGAGAAAAAAAGAAAGAAGAGGGAAAGATAGAGAAAAAAAGAAAGAAGAGGGAAAGATAGAGAAAAAAAGAAAGAAGAAAGATAGAAAGATAGAGAAAAAAAAAAAAAAAGAAAGGGAAAGATAGAGAAAAAAGAAAGAAGAGGGAAAGAAAAAAAAAAAAAGAAAGAAGAGGGAAAGTCGGACAGAGAAAAAAAAAAGAAAGAAGAGGGAAAGAGGACAGAGAAAAAAAAAAAAAAAAGAAAAAAAAAAGAAGAGGACAGAAAAAAAAAAAAGAAGAGGGAAAGATAGAGAAAAAAAGAAAGAAGAGGGAAAGTCGGACAGAGAAAAAAAGAAAGAAGAGGGAAAGTCGGACAGAGAAAAAAAGAAAGAAGAGGGAAAGTCGGACAGAGAAAAAAAGAAAGAAGAGGGAAAGTCGGACAGAGAAAAAAAGAAAGAAGAGAGAAAGTCGGACAGAGAAAAAAAGAAAGAAGAGAGAAAGACAGAAAAATGGGAAGGAAAGAAACAAAGAGAAAAATGGGGAAAAGAAATGATAAAGACACAAAGGAAAGGGAGTAGATAGAGAGAAAGGAAGGAAGATGCCTAACTGGGATAGGAAAGGAGTGGAAAAGAAACAACTGAAGGAGAGGAAAAAAGATTGAGAAAGCAAAGGTGAAAGGAGGAAAGGACAAAGAAATGAAAATACAGACTATAGAATGGTTTGGCCAAAATATGAGCCCAACAAAAGTAAAATCTGAATTAAATAATCCAAACAAGGATTCACCACAAAAACATGGCACATATTTTTGATGTGGTTGTAAATCTGAAAATAACTCAACAAAACTTTATAATCACAACAAAAGCAATACCAAAAATAAGTTCAAACATCTGAACAATTAATGGAATTCAATTAAGAGATTTTAAATTTACCATATTATCCTGATTCCGTTTTTTGTTTTTTTAACTGATGGTTTACAACACAAAAGCTAAAACCCCTTAAAAGATTATCCCAAGTATTTAACCTCTTAATGGATTATCCTGAGTATAGGTGATTTTATATTTTATTCTTTTCAAATCTCCAGTTAATTTGTTTATAAAATAACATTTGATTTTGGAGTGCATTAAAATTAATTGAGCATCCGGTTACATTTTACAGTCAGACCAAGTCTATTCTAAACTTCTTACACTCAGCAGCACCAGTTTTATGAAATCTGGATCAACAATTAGGATTATAATTTCAGTTATATCTAAGTTAAATATGGAGGGTTTTTTTTATTGCTGTTGTAACACCTTTCATGGCCATTCACACCTAGTGATGTAACCATGTTTAGTGGTCTGGTCCTCAGGGTCTTAGGATGATGCTTTAACCACAGGCTAACTCTGCACTAGTCAATGCTGATGCTGGTCCAAGCTGATTGTTGGTCACTGGCTACTTCAATCCATAATGTGCTCACAGTGCGTTCTTGGTCTCAGGGGAGTAGAAGATTGGCTATCATCATAGCCTCATGACAAAAAAAATAAAATGAGAGATTAATTAGGTTAATTTTCATTTGGTTTATATAGCTCTTGGTACAACAAATTAAGCATTCCTGTATCAATCTCTCTAGTGACACTGGACCTTGTCTAAACTTCTGGAATGCTGGTTTCAAAGTCTTGGAATAAGGAATTCTGGTGGCAGCTGGCATGGATTTCAGAGGCACTCAATACTGGATCTCAGCCCAAAGTCTATGAGCTCCCCAAAGTCATCTGCTTATATGCACTTCAACTCAAAACTGGTGTGGAGCTGAAGAGTTCTTGGGATTCATTGATTCTTTAATTTTCACATTAATTCTAATAAGGACTTTTTTTGTTCCCTATCTCCACTTCTTTAATCAACTTTCCAAATTTAGAAAATTAACCATCTTCCTTAGGAATAGTCACAGAGATTGTTTTCCCTTAACTCCAACCTACTTCATTTCACATCTCTCACTGCTACTCTGCACATGCGGGGCTAAATGTTGCCCCCTTCTCCTCAGTATTCAAACTGTTCACTTAGGGCACATAACCGTCTTTGTGACAAATCTAATGTTTAAAATGCATAGGAGAAAGGCCATGGTTTATTCTTATTAATTTCATTTCTCTAATTCCTTTCACACAAACCAGAACACCTTCTTGGCATGATATGATTGATCTTTATAACCACAAACCTAAGAAAAAGGGTTTGTTCTTGGTTTTCATTTTCATCAATGAAAATATGAGCCTCATCTGTTTCTCATTATGTTAATAATATGTGTTTTCCTAATTTCTCCAGAAAGAGATAAACTTATTTACAAATCTGTCTTTATCAATGAAAATATATTTGTTTACCTAATTTCTCAACAAAGATACTCTCTGTTTTACATCCCTGGGCCGGTCGCTGTCTCAACAGAGACACAAGTCAGATCATCAGCTTATGACAGATTGATTTTCATAATCTTAACCTTCACAGCAAGTTCATTCTGATTCCATTTCTTGATTCATTTTTGCTAATAAAAATATAATTCTCATTTGCTTTTCTGTTCACCAGTGGCATGTGTTTTCCTAATTTCCCAAGATAAAATTGTCCCCCAAATCTGTTCTCGTCTGCATAGCAGACTCTCAATAGATAATAAAAATAAACTTTAAGAGAGAAGAAATCAAGACGGTTCCATTCTCACCAAGGAAAATGTCTCCACTATCTTCCAGCCTATATTTCATTTTTGGCTTAATCCATTTCTTTTCCTGCTTACAATTAATGTTTCACCACCTCAGTGTCACACTGTTATAAATTGAGAATACTTTTTGCTACTTGCTAACTAGGATTTATATATATATATATATATATATATATATATATATATATATATATATATGACAAAAATGTAGTTTTATGGTATGTTGTATTTATGAGTTAAAGTGCTCAATATCAAAGATAGAGCATATGTGAATATAAAAGTGGACACTGAGGTCAACACCCAACAACAACAACAGTGTTTCATTCTTAAATGCAAGAATCATGGCGTGACAATTGCGTTTAAAACAGACTGTCACCACTGGTTGTTGACCTCAATGTCCACTTTATATATATATATATATATATATATATATATATATATATATACACACACACAGGTATGCAGAAAATAGAAAAGAACACGTTGGGTGTATAATCCAGAGTTCAGGTGATAATGGTTCACCAAATTCTTTTCTTTATTATCTGTGAATTACCAAATCTTCTTTGGAGTGGTATTCTGTTGCCTTCTCTTACATTGCTTGAGAGCCCAATCTACCCTATTATTTATCACATATCTGGATAGAGAAAAGATGGATTCATGCCTTTCCAAAGAGCATTTGTGCAAAAGTGAACACAACTAAGTCTGAACTTGAACTTGGTTCAACTTCACTTTTCATGACAATAACAAACTACCCAAACATCGTGAACAGCATTCCCACTATCAAGATTTGTTCTGTTATAATAATTATAAGGTATAATAATAATTTAATAATTACATAATGAGAAAAGAGGGTTTGGAGAAACTGACAGAACAAAAAAAACTTTTTGGGGAAAAATAGTGGAGTGGTATCCGTTGCCTTTTCCATGGTTTAGAATTCAGAGTTTTCTTTCTCTTGTGCTGGTTGCCAGCCAAGGCTTGAGAACCCAGTCTACCCTGCTGTTTAACCCATATCTAGATAGAGAAAAAGATAGATTCTTTCTGTCCAAGCAGGATTTATGAAAAAGTGAACACAACTGCCTAAGCCAGAACTTGAACTTGATTCACCAGATTCACTTTTCATGACAATATCATCTTGAAGAGCATTCCCATTTTAGGAATTAAATCTGGGAAACCATGGACATTTGTTCTGTGTTATTGTGATAAGTATCAGATGTATACAGGGTATAATTTGGGGTTCACAATTTACCTTTGTTCTAATCTGGCAAAGGAAGGATTTATTTAAACAAACAAAACAATATTTACATCGTTATGATTCTCATATTACATACTTTGGTATTATATAGTATAATATAATAATTGCATAATGAGGAAAGAGGGCTTGGAGAATTTGACACTCACAGGACATACTGAAGGCAAAGGGTACAGAGGAATTGAATATTGCTACCAAATCTGGTCCGGTGCTACTGCTATGTATTTAGAGATTCTTGGGAAAATACAAAAAAGAATCTGCAATGTTATTGGTCCTGACCTAGTATCTCAGCTTCAGTTACTTTCCCTACCACAGTAACATAGCTTCCCTGTGCCTTTTCTATAGATATTGTCATGGTAATTGTTCTTATGAGCTTTCCCCTTTGGCACCTAGACTATGAATTTAAGCACAGTATGAGATTAGCAGCTATATCATCATTTTATAGTTGAAATGGCAAGATGTAACCAAGTTCTATGTTAAGTTTCTTCACTCACACTTCGCACATGTGGAACACTCTTCTGGCTCCTTGCTTTCCAGTCAATATTGATCTTCAAAAATTTAAATGCAATGTCTGTCTTCTTAATTCGTTTTTTCATTGTTCCCTCTTCTTAATAATTTTCTTTTTCTGATTTTTTACACTCAGTAGCCCCTTGCATTTTAGTGGCTTTATTGCCTTGTTTGGGGTGAAATGATAGAAAAAAAGCAGCAAGCTTGTGTAAACAGAGAGAAGGATAGTGAAATGATAAACAGAAGAAGAATGAAGGGCAGCTTGGACCAATTTCCTTATCTTTGTTGTTTTGTTTTCTTATATTTTGGCAATGTATGCTCTGGCCATCTTCAGTTATCTGTTATATTCTGGATTGTTATTGAAATTTGCCCTGAATGAGAGAGGTAGAGACCTATCAACCTTTATATCAAGAAATCAAAGTACTGAACAGTTTTCAGCACTGGAAATTAAAAAGATTGAGAGAATCTGCAGGCATTGTTGGCTTCAATTGCATAGGAATGATTGCTAAAAACATCCCCTGCCCAAATTTGTAAACAAATCCTACAGATGCATTCTGGGATTTTTCTTCCTAACCAATAAAAATTAACCATTTCTCAGTTTCATCCACCATATTTTTATTCTTTCTTGTTTTGAAGTCAGAACGCTACAATCACTTGACTGTATTGCTTCTGCACGTGAACACTATTCTTAGTTTGTGAACTTTTTGCCTTATTTCTGTTGCTTTGTTTACTTTTGTTTTGAATATATATTGTTTGTTTGCTTACTATTATTTTGCCCAGTTTTTTTTCTTCCTTTTCATATTGTTTGAGAACTTTGTCAATTTTGTTTATTGAGCATTTTGATGATTACATTTTACCATGGCCAATTACTTCACAGACATATTGGACTCTGATAACTTGATCAGCAGACCAAGCATAGACATCATGTGTTAAAACCATTTCACTACAAATCAAGAGGAGAAAATGAAAATGCATTTGAAGATTAGTAATGATTTTGCATGAGACAAAGATATGTTATTTAACTACAACAACAAAAAAAACTAATTGAATAAAAAGGGTTTTTAGTTTTGTGACATTAGACAGATAAGACATTAAGTTATATATATATCATTAATAAAAGCCCATGAGTCATCTTTTGCTTGGCCAGTGACCAATCAGTGAAAAGGAGAGACAAGATAGGGACAGTTACTTAATGTCTAGTTGAGTGACAATCCAAAAGGCAGGCATTACACACTACTTAAATGAAGACAGTTAAATGAGAAGAAAAAGAAATTAGTGAAAATTGCCTTGACCTTTGACCGAGAAGTAGATACACAGTAGTCAAATCAGAAACTGGAAGGTTAGAAAACAACCTCTACATTCATTATTTTGGATATTGTAGGAGTTGGGGGAGTTGGCCCAGGAACAGATGTGTGGGGAAATTTCTTTGATGTCTGTGCAAAAATGTTACCCAAAATATTGTTTATTGATTGTTGCTGTAGTTAAATTATTTCTCAAATTTTTTTTTTTGTTAAATATTAGCATAGGACATTAAAGAGACCAGAAAATATATTTTATATATATATATATATATATATATATATATATATATATATGTGTCATCCACAGACAGACTGTTTCGCTGTATCACAGCTCCTCAATGTGGCTAGACGGCCGATTGCTTCAAGCTGGGATCGAAACCCAACTGATTTGACAGAAGTCAGATCTCTTACCTCTAGACCATCATCACATGACAAGGAAGGAAGGAAGGGAATTTTAACATTTTTCTCTATATGAAATATGCCAGTGGCTCATAGAACTCAATTCAATTTTATTTGAAGAGTAATGCTTATGTATAGCTTGCCACTCATATTCAAGGATATCCATCTACGAAGGCATCTAGCCAATCCCTATTGCAGACCCTCAGGCATTTTGTGTTGTATTCAACACCCACAGAGTCCACCTGTCGTCTATACTGCAACAATGCTGAGCAAACCTTAGTCACAGTTTCTGGGAAAGAGAGTGTTATCTAGCACGATCAACAATTTGAACAAGGCCAGAACGTTCAAGCCTTCAGCCACAATGACTTGTGACTTTGTGCTAGCACTGCTATTGATGGCCCCCAAGGGTTCCATCTACCCAATTTCACTCATAAGGCTTGGGCCAACCCGTGGTACAGTTTTCAGGCACTTTCCAAAGGTGCCGCACGCTGGGAACGACCCCTCCAGTCCGATAACATCAGGAAATCTCCTGCCTGACAAATCGACCATGGTGAAATTCGAGCCCAGGTCTCATTGTCAGAATGCAAATGTTCTAACCACTTGGTCACATGCCCATAACATATATACAAACATACATACACATTTTTTTTTAATCATTTCACCCCAAGCAAGACAATAAAACCACTAAGACGTAAGGGGTAACTGTATGTGAGAGAATTAGAAAAAGAATACTATTTAGGAGAGAGGACAATAAAAGAACAAGAATTAAGAAGATATTGCATTTCAATTTTTAAAGGTCAAAGTTGACAGAAAAGCAAGTAGCAAGATGAGAATTCCACAAGCAAGAAGTGTAGGAGAAAAAACTGTCAGCATAGAACTTATAGAGCAGAGAGTTATATCGAGCCATTTCAACTGTAAAATAATGAGATCTTGCTGCCAAACTAATACAGTGCTTAAATTCATAAATAACATATCTGGGAGATTAAACACAAAAACAAATAACACCAAAAATATCATGGAAAATAAGGAAAAGAATGTCAGCCTAGAACAATCAAATCAAAAACTGTAAACTCTGTCTGGAGAAAAAATAGTTATAATTACCTTTCCAGACCAAACCAAACTACTAAATAAACAATCAGAACTCATCTCAAAATGCAGAAATGAAAACAAATTTTTACTATACTACTTAAAAAAAAAAAAAAAAAAAAAAAAAAATCGAAAAAAAGAAAATGACCAAGAATTTCATTTATTCTTGGTCATTTTCTTTTTTTAAATAAAAAATAAATTAAATAAAAAAACAAGCAAAATAAATTAATCAAAGCAAATAAGTAAATAAACTAAATAATAAACAAATTAACAAACCACACCCATCAAAATAACCATTAGAATAATACAATAGACTACCAACAATTCATTAATGAATTGTGTGTATATATATATATATATATATATATATATAAAGTCAAGCAAAAACAAATCACACATGGCCTGATTGTGTTTAGCTTCTGGGTGTTGACTTGAATGTTCACTTTTATATTACATATATAATTTCCTCATATATCAATTATGGTATAAAGTCTACCTCCTAAATTGCAGTAGACTTTACAAAGTATTCAATACTCTGTCTGTAGAGCAATATTCATAAATATTATCTTAAGATATAACAACTGTACTAAACTACAATGGTTTTGGTTTTTACCCTTTTTAAGATAATATTTACATGCACAGTGTGTGTGTGTCTGTGTATATATATATATATATATATATATATATATATATATATATATATATATATATATAGAAAAAGTACTTGGGGAAAAATAAAAATGAATAAATATAACCACAGTACCCTTCTTACTGTCTTTAATCAAGAAAAAGAAGTCTTATACATGATTAAGAAAGGATTTTATTGAAAATAAATAAACACAACATGCCTAAATTGTTTAATCAGATATATTTAAATGAAAATATGCTGCCAAAATATATGGAATTTAAATTACATGATCCAGCAGCTTACCAGAATACCAACACTTGGTAATTTAAATGTAGCCTTGTGAAAAGGCAAATTGAAATAGCTAATGACAAATTAAACAGGGTATTTAATTTGTCATTAGCTATTTCAATAATAGAAAAAGACATCTACAATAAACTCAAACAACTACTCCTGATCAAATAAAAGAAATTATACATGGACTTACAGAAATTACTAATAAATCACAAAGTCAATATCGGTTAAAAATTTTAAAAAATCTAAATACACTATACAAAGGATCTATCAATCTTCTGAACAAGATAAATAAATCTATCAATATTTCCAATTATGAATTAACTAACCATCAAAATAAATTACTTAACCTAGGCCCCAACTGTCACTTATAGTTTAAATAAAAAACTGAAATAGTGATATTATATCAAAGTATAGAAAAAATTCAAGAAGAGCAACTGATAGTAATAGAACCAGAATTTCAAGGCCTACTCAAGGCTGAGGCTATAAAAGACAGACCTGACAAATGAAAAAAATGAAATAAATAAACAAATCGCTGTCAAGGAGTTATGTAAACAACCAGGTATTATTGTTAAGAAAGTAGACAAAACAAACATCAAATTTCAGAAAGTTAATAAGAATCCTATTAAACCAACTGAAATTAAAAATCAACAAACTAATTGTTATGGTCCGGTTCCTTGTACCACGATGATAGTCCAAGGTAACCAATAAAGAAGAACTCGAACACGGATATGGAATAACACAGATATATTACAAACAGGAATATATACAGAGAAGTAGAAAATGTTAGTATGAACAATCAGGTTTAGTAGGGAGAACAATGTAGTCTCAACCAGTATCACTATTCCAATGTCTTGTAGTAATTGTCTGAATGCGACTGTTTCGGACTGCCTCTGACTCGACTGACTGACTTGCTCGCTCTGACTGACAGGCTTCTGACGGACCTCACTCCAGACTGAACTCCCTGCTTCCTCTTGAGGCGCAGTATTTATTATGTATGGAATAGTCCATTATGTTATTATGGGTAAGGTCCCATAACACTAATCATAGCCAATAATGCAGAATAAGACAATTTAAAACTTGCCAAATTGTTGATTATAAGCCAGGTTACATTTATGGAACCATAAAAAAAAACCAAAACCAAAACAAAAAAAAAAAAAAACCAAAACACCCCCCCCAAAAAAAAACCCCCAAAAAAAACCAAACTTTCCTCTCCGTCCTATTATATCCCAAATGTCCACTCCTGTTTATCAACTGACTAAAATCATTAAGCAACTTATTAAACCATACATTCGCAGTAAATACAGTATCAAATCAACTCTAGAATTAATCCAAATCCTAAAAATACAAAAACCCGATTATGAAACCATAGCCTTATTTCAAAGCATTCAGGAAACTTTCATTACGGATAGAATTTACTTAAAGGAATGATCAATTAGCTTATCTTCATACCCTGCCTGGTGGCAAATGCTGCTGGTGGCGTCAGGGGTGGCAGTCCCGCCATAGCCACCAAAACTGTGATATCACCCCTGGTCGGCGGCTGATGAAGACAGGGTATCGCACGTGCTAACACACGTATGTTAAAAATTGATGTTGAAAATTTATTTGCCAATGTCCTAGTTAGAGAATTGATTGATATAATTAAAATAAAATATATACAATAACCCATCTCCCTCCCTCCTCCTCCCTCTCTCTCGCTCCATTAAAAATTAGACTTACAGAAATTACTTTTAACTTGTACTACTGAAATTCCGTTCTTTGACCACAAGAACAATATACATGTACAACGTGATGGTCTTTCCATGGGTTCAGTTCTGGGTCCAACTTTTAGTAATTTTTATACGGCTAACCTCAAAAATAATACATTTAAAATTTTTAAAAAAACCCTCCATCTATGTAAGATATGTTGATGTATCTTAGTAAAATATTATTGATGAAATACACGAACTACAAAAAGAATTCCAAAAATAAATTGTGCTTAAATTCTGATACGAACCTAAGAATAATAAAATTCCTTTCCTTGATATACTGATAGGCAACAATAATAATACATTCGCTACCTCCCCGTATAAAAAAAAACTACTAGCATAAACTCATGCACTCTTAATTATAAGAGTGAATGTCCTAACTACTACAAAATGATTATACAAAATTTAATAAACTGTGAAAAAGTTAACTCATCCACAAAACAGATTTTCTTCACTGAACTAAAAAACATTAAACAAACTCATTAATAATGACTTTCCTAACTACATTGTTGATGAACAAATAAAGTGATCTATTAGAAATTTTAATATAAATCAAATAGAACATAATATGTCGTCAAATAACCCTAAACATATCGATCTTTTATATCGTAATCAGATGCATTCTAAATATAAACAACATGAAAAAAATCCTTAAAAAAATATTTTACATTGCAACGTGGGAATTTCTATATGTTGAGACTTAATGTTTTTATCGCCATCAGGCAATGTTCAGTAACTTTGGTGAAAAATCAAATTTACATGTCGCAATATAAAATATATTTTTAATAAAAATATCATCAAAATATTATATTATAATAAAAAAAAAAAATCCCTTACTATAAAGGTAATTTACATTAACCAGAAAAAAAAAGGCTTAGACAGAAGCATCTATTATTTTTAAATTTGGATTTTTTAATGTAACTATAACAACAAAAACATTTCGATTTCATTTTTGCCTTGAAAAAGTCGGAAGACGAAATGCGTCAGCAAAATCTAAGATTTTTTCCAATTGTCATTTTATACCAATCTGTCTTGTTCACAGAATTGATCTGGGAATTTATATATATATATATATATATATATATATATATATATATATATATATAAAAATAATGAAATGGACAAAGTCTGAGAATTATTTTAAGACGTTTTTATGTTTAACATTCTTTTTATAGATACAAATATTTAAGTAAATGCTGTTTAATACTGTTTATTATAAACAGAGCATTTACTTACATATTTATATCTATAAAAATAATGTTAAACATAAAATGTCTTAAATATATATATATATATATATATATATATATATATATATATATATATATACATACATACAAAATGCCAAATTCTATTGTACAAGTCACTTTCATATCAAAATTTGTATTAAGTGTTTTTTTGTTAGTACATTTTGTGAACAAAAAAAAAAAATATTAAAACTGATAGTAACTTTTTAAAATTCCTCAAACTTTTGGGGGTCCTGATTTTGGTGTTGGTACTGATTTCTCATTTTATGTTAACCACTGTCTTTTTTGCTTTCTGTTTCCATGCAAAACCCATTTTTCATGATCTGTAACAGTGTGATGCAAAAATGAAAGATAGGCATTCCTGCTTAATAGACTGCTGCTTTTCGCAGAACATTGTATTTAGTTTTCAAATGAAAGCTCGTAAGGAACCAAAATTCCCTCTTTGTAAGTTTTCCCAATTGAACTCTGGAATGAGCTAGAAGCAATACACTATCAGATAAAAGTGGTAAGTTAATTCTAAACACAGATTCTTACCATTCAATCATGGTTCTGTCTTGGTTGACTCATGATCATGAAATATATAATTACTTTCCAAACAAATTAATATTTATTATTCATGGCTTCATATAGTGCAGGGACATGATAGTGGGGGCTTTCAGAGAAAAGTTGAACTCATTACATATGCAAATGTTATCAAGATAGGAATGCTAACATAACCCAACAGCAAGGACACTTTTTGTTTGTGTCTATAATAATTTCTTTAAAAGAATTTGTTTTTTGTTGCTTTAAATTGGTTCAGAGTTTTTAACCATTATAAAATTAAGTATTTCCCAGCCTATGTTCATGTCATGGACTAAATGTAAGATTTTTATTTTGAGAAGTTAAAGAGAAAAATATTACTCATAATTTCATACAACTCTCTTAAACTCTGTAGAATATAAAGTAGTAATGGATTTGCCTCTGATTTTTAATTGGAATTCCTCAAGTAGAAGGTCAAGAATTAAAAACTAAAACCAATTTTCTGAACAACCAAATGGCTTTACAACAATTTATTTTGTCTGAGATCGATTATTATTCTTAAACCCTATTCTGCCAACCATTTACTCAATAGGTAATGCATTGTTTTCCTCTATCCTTTTTGCCTTCAATGTCCTGAGAGTATCAAATTTTCCAAGCACTCTTTCCTCATTATGTGCCATAGAAATGTTAACTGTCTTTTCCTGATGTTAAGTCTAAGTGTCCTTTTTATTTCTATTTTCTATAAAACTTCATTGTTGTTCACATGTTCAGTCTATGGTATTCTCAGCATCCTTCCATAAAACCATATTTATGTTGTTTCAAGTGTTTCATCTGTGATCATTCACTGCCATATAGGAGAACTGATATTGCATAACAGTTCAGTACTCTTTTGTGTTCAATTCTATGCCAGGCCTACTGAACAAGTTTCAAAGTTGAGCACATATGCTAATTCTTTCCAGTCTTTCCTAATCAAAAGCTCCCATATTTTCATTAAAAGTGAAAATATCTAAAGAAAGCTAGAAAAATATATATCATAAGAAATGACAGCAACATTTAAGTAATTTTGCAATTGCATTTGTTATATTTTCTGCATGAGTAATCTAGAATTTTTTTATCTCTACAAATAACATTACTACTACAAATGAGAACAAAATTGTGCTTTTTCAATTTTTTAAAGTAAAAATAATCAAAGAAAGCTAACACAGTACATACCTTAAAAAAGAAAGACAGTAATTTCTCAATTGCATTGATTATAGTTTTGCATGTGTAATAGAGTATTTTTTATCTTTACAATTAACTTTACTACTACAGACAAGGAAGACTTTTTGAAATTGTTAAAAATAAAGCTATTTAAAGAATGTGAGCATGAAATAAAACAAACAAAAAGCAATGTATTAACAGCCTGATCTCCCCTACTGTCTAATGAGTTACTCCATTGTTAACATGAAACATATTCCTTTATTGACATTCAATAACACTGCCCATTAACAACAGCATATCACATTGCTAAGAAGGGGAGATCAGGCAAGATGAACAATAAAATTATAAAGTACTATTGTGGTTTATATTATCAATATTGCAAAAAATAAAAACTAGGATTATTGTACACTGATTTATTTGAACTGATATCCTCATATTTATTTTAATCACAATGCTTCAGCCATTGTACACATTGGTCTTCAGGTATGTTTCAAATTCAATAATGTTCTCATAATTTCAAATAATGCTGTCTGAATTTCTGGGATGAGGAATTATCATTGACATCTCAACTAACATGTTCATCTTTGGTGTTATTATCAAAACATTCTAGCTGTTGTGCCCTCCACCCTAATTCAGGGGTCTGCTGAGTAACCTTCAGAGAATAACAAACTGAATATTTATTCTATTTAAATTTTAATTTGAAGATTACCCAGATTGACCTTTTTCAGGTATCTGTCAGAGGTATGATAACAACAAAGAAGAGGATATTAGTATAACTGTAAATAACGTAAATAAACTGTACCAATTATTTAATAGGAGTAGATAGGTTTGCCTGTCATACAGTTCACACTCCTCCCCAGGCTTTGGAACAGGAGTAGAAGTTTATCCCTTGTTTAGGATTGGGTGTCCAGTTCCTTCTAAAGTCTACTTCAATTCTATACTTCTGATGTGTGTCTAAATTTTGAAATATTAATTACTATTTATTTTTTCACTTAATAGGTTCACCTATTGTCCAGTTTGAACTCCTCCCAAGTCATTTGAACTGGAATAGAGGTTTATCTCCTTGTTTTGTGTTTAGGATTGGATTTTTGGTTCCTTCTAAAGTCTTCTCATTCTTTTTTACTTCCAGCAATCCCTTGCGTCTTAGTGGCATTATTGCCTTACTTGGGATGAAGTAATTAAAAAGAAAAGAAAATCCCAAGGAATATAACATTCTCATTCAGCTCTTCACGTCAAGGGGAGATAACTCGTATTAATTAATTCTTTGTTAATTTGTTCTTGTGATAATGATTCAATTGAACTAGAGTAAATGGTGTTCAATGCCTGTTCCAGGGATTGAACTCATGACCACATGGCAAATTGCATCAAGTTCTTATCTCTTTAAATATCCTCTTTGAATATAATCTCTTAAATAATCTCTTTAACAGTCATGTAGCCAAGTGGTTAGAACATTTTCTTTCAACACCTTGGGTTCAAGTCTCACTATAGACAATTTGTCAGGGAGGTGATTTGATATCACCCTGAGGAGGTGATCCCAGCATGTGGCACCTTTGCCTGAAAAAGATACCATGGGTTAACCCAAGCTCTGTGAATTAAATTGGGTAAACAGAACTGTTCAGAAGTCACTAATGGTTATGCTAGCATGAAGTCTCAAGTCACTGTGACTGAGTGTTTTATCATACTAGCCTTGTTTTAAAAAAAAAAAAAAAAAAGGTCTCAACCAAAAACTGAAACTAAGGTCCTCTCATCACAGGTGTGTTCTCTTGGGTTGATTAGGTGTTTATAATAGGGTTTGGCTAGCTCAGGAAAAAAGTAGTAACTAGCCATTATCTGACATGTTACCTATTCTCACCATTTTCTCATATCTTCTCATTATCTTATAATTTGATCCAATCTTCATTACATATTCATGATATTATGAATCAGTTTTATATGCAAATCTTATCTATTCCATTGCCATAAAGAATTTTTTTTTATGTATCATACTTTCAACACCTTTACCTCCCTGTCTCTCAAATCTTTTGATATCTGACCAGTAAGCCAGTCTCTGTGCTATCCTTTCATCACAAACTCTTCCTATGTTTCTCTATAGACAGAAGACATTTATCATGATAACAGATAATGTTATCAAACTGTCATCATGAAAATCAATCACTCCAAAACACTTTATTTGAAATGATCATCATTATCAGCTTATAATCAAAGTTCCAGGTACTTTTTATAAAGATTTTTATAACAATGAATATAAATTGTTACAATTTTTACATCCTTTGCTTTATGTTAACAAAAATCAGCCAGTCTCAAACACTATTTAAAATTATTTAAAAATTATCTGCCCATTATAATAAAAATTCCAGCCATTTTTTTTTATAATGTAAAGATTTTTTTATAATTTTATAATGCATTTTAGTAAACTATAACAATGACCTTCCAATCCTTTGCTTAATATAATCAGCCAGTTATTGTTATCAAAATAAGTCAGTCCAAAAGATATTTAAAATTATCTGCTTATTATAATCTAAGTTTACAGTACTTTATTTTTTAATGTGAAGATTTTTATATTCTTGACTTAATATCAGCCGGTTATCTTGAACAAAATTTAATGAGTTCCAAACACTTTATTTAAAATTAAAAATGACCAGCTTATTATAAGTTCCTTTGGGTGTCTCAGTTTCATTTAACTCCCCTTGATAACTCAACTCTCCAAGTTGTCCGGTAGTGAACTCACAACTCTTTGGGTCAATTCAGGTTTTTGATTAACAAAGGGCCTCTCTGCAACTAGTCAAGATCTGGGTCTTTGTAAAATGCTTCATGCTAATAAAAGCAAGGAGAAAAACCAGCAGTTGGCAGGACATGGTGTCATGTAAGGTTGGTCCCATAGGCATTTTTGTTCCTCTGCCTCTGCCTATTGGTTAGGAGAGCATATCTTTTAGATTCTTAAAATATGCATTTCTGCTTGGTTTTATGCCCTAACGTAAACAAAGACAATTTTTAGGAAATGGATATATATATATTTTTAATTTATTTGTTAAAACATCTAAAATTGTCTTTGTTAGAAATCAGGAAGATGTGTGTTCAAAAGCATTATTCAAGCTTTGTTTGATCAGAAGGTCCTACGTAGCTGAGTGGTCTAAGACATGTCAGATGTAATGACGGTTACCTCTAGGGGATGTAAGTTCAAATCCTTCAGGAGGGCACATATTTTTCTAACAAGATTTCTTAAATATTCAGGCCAGTAGATGTAAATAAATATACTGTTTAATAAATAAGTACCAATCTACACGGAACATGACGTAAACAGAGTAATTTCCTTCAGAGAAAACCAATGTCATATGTTTGTTATTTTTATGGACACAAAGTTCTCTTATCAAGAGGCCAATTATGTCAAGAAAAGTCACCAACGTTGAATATTTCAAGAATTTTAATAAAAAAGTATGGAATAAAAATCAATCTTTTAACAAGTTCTAACCTATATTTGTTTTTCACAAAATGTATACAAAACAATTTATATATCTGTCTACAGCATAAAACCCAGAGAAAGAAATAATTACTGCCAGAGGGAATTATTTTACAGATGTAAATTTCTAGTTACTATTTAAAAAAAAAAAAAAAAAAAAAAAAAAAAAAAAAGAAGAAGAATAACTGCAAATATGTTGAAATGTATGACTTATAATTAACTTTTTAAATATAAGCATTGAAAAGGTAATGGTTGAATGTGTTCTTGTGATATGTCAGAGGCAGAGAGAAAACTGGATAAGGAGTGCAAAAGATAAAAGTAGGAGAAGGAAAAGAAAGGGAAAAGAAAAAGGAAGAACAAAAGAAAGAGGAACAAATTGAGGGGTAGGAACACAAAAGAAAGAGCAAAATAACAATGGTTCTTAACCTTTTTGGGGTCATGAACCCCTTTAGTCACAGACTCTTATAAGAACTAGTTCTTCATAGAAAGATAGACAAGCAGATTCTCATAGTCCTGGATGTGTATTTTTCTATACTGTACCCTCATCCACAGACATCACTTTTCAACCAGACAAGCTTGAAAGAAATTGTAGTCAATTAATCTTTCCCAGTATATTTGAAAATAATGAAGCCATAATAAACCATGGAAAACAAGAATTATCACTTGCTCTTATGGAGTAGCAAAATATGGCAGTTGTAGAGAAAATAGTGACACACATTTAAATGTTAAACATGAACCCAGCAGTAAGTCAAGAGAGGCCTAGTGGTTGGCATTGTATGTAGTTCCTGTAGCAAAAAGAAGAGAGAAAAACAAAAAAGTAACGAGAGGGTTTGCCGGCAAACCAGCTGTTATTCTTCGCCATTGGTCGCCTCAAAGAAATGAATTGTGAGACTCCTTTTCTCGGCCGTTACACTGGGCAGTCGTGAAACAGACATCCAAATCAAATGCGCCTAGTTCAATCTTGGTCTGCCAGTCTATTCGCACGTCTGACTCTGTTTCACGAAGTCCGTCGAATGACTCACCGTCTGCCGTGCCGCTGGCACCTCACCTTTTTTATGCTAGTCTGACACTGCTGAAATTTGCATGTGTACTGGTACAATCTCCTTTTGGACAAGACCGGTGCGTATAAATCGTGTCTTCAACAGTAGCCATGTTTTCTTTGGGATTTATCATGCAAGCAAGACACGTTCACACATGTTTTGAGTTCCGAGGTAAGTCATCACAGTTCCTGGGTGTGTTTTCTTTCAAGTCTTGGCAGGAGACATTTTCTTTTATTTCTTTCAATGGAAAACTCGATTGGGACAAGGGCTGTATAGTGAATATAATTGTTAATTTTTATCTGATCCTCATTGACCCACTGAATACCACCCATCATTTTTGACTCACAGATCCCTATAAGAACTATCCCATCATAGACAGAATATTTATCGTTCCACCCACGAGGACTGAATATGGCACAAGGCCGGTTTTAATGTGGGTATTCCCGAGCCCATAGGCTTGGCCAAAAATATAGCCTTTGAACCCGCCTAGACGGGTTCAGGCCCTGTCTACCTCCCCGGACGAAACCTTGCCCTTTGGCAAAGCCTCGTCCGGGTTCCTATCTGCTAACGCAGAGAGTTTGACAGAAGGTGCACGAAGTCAGAGACCGCTCAACACCACCATCATAGACAGACAGACAGACAAGTAGATATTCACAGTCTAATTGGTTTTTCACAACATATGTAGGTGCATTTTTCTATAGTGTACCCTAATACATGCTGCACACATCACTTTTCAGTCAGTCACACTAGAAAGAAATTGTGGTCATCAATTAATCCTCACCAGTATGCAAAAAGTTAATCAAGCTGTAATAAACCATAGACAATGAGAATTATCACTTGCTCTTATGGAGTGGCAAAAGATGGCGGTTGTGCCAAGAATGAGGACACATTTAAAATGGACCAAACATCATGTCAAGAGAGGGCCTAGCAATCAACACCTTAAGAAGTAGCTGGGTGCATTTTCTTTTATTTCTTTCAACAGGAAACTATTGATAAGAACAAGGGCTGTATAGCAAATATAAAAACAAATTTTTATCTGCGGTCCATAGAACCCAGGTTAAGAAGCCCTGAAATAAAAGACCCTTCTTTGAACATTGACTGACAATACGGATTTACAAAGAAGAACTGTACCAAATAACAGAAACCACATCACTTGAGGACTACCAATAGCAGCAACAATTAAAATGGATATCATATGTAACTTGAAGAGAAAATAATGAAATAATCAAGATGTTGACAATCCACACTACTTCAAACAAAAGGTTAGGAAGGAAACTCCCATTAGTACTTGAAAGTGTAATAACAGTTACTGTACTTGAAAAACCTATTTTCCTGAAAAACTGTTTTAAGAGACAGATATTATAAATTTCAACCAAAAGCTGTACTGGCTTCTCAGTCAATTAATGCCATATGCTTCCTTATAAGGAAACAGCTAATATTACCATTTATCTGTTAGCAAAAGCTGCAGAGGTGAAAACCATGAATCCAAAAAGTCATTTGTAGTGCACTTCACTAATATAAAGAATCAAATTTCATTTTCTTAATATTAAAATTTGTTTTATCTCATTTTATAAATTTAATTTTCAATCTTATCAGCTGTTACCTTTAATACTCTCCATTATTTACAACTATTATTTCCGCTATTATTGTCTCTTAAATGCAACCACTTTATTCTCATTTTCATTCAAAATTGTTTTTGCTGTTTCCATAGCAGGACATGAGAACACAACCACAAAATTCAAACACTACCAATCAGAGTCACCTACAGTAACAGATATTAGGACAAACTTTTCCGTCTATATTTCTGGGATGAGGCATTTACACTATATTGTTTAGACTGTTGTCCTCATTTTTATTGTCACATTGACAACGTTTCGTCCATTGTACACTCCAGCCTTCTTCAGGTGATATTTCTTGGAATTTTGAACTGAATCCTTTATTTTGTCCACACTGGGTAGATTGTTCTAATTCCACATACCAGGCTTTTGTTACAGTTAATTTGCCTTGATAAGTTTTTGTTTTCTCTACCAAGGTCAGGGATTGAACTCACTACTCTTTGGGTCAAGTCACTTTTAGGATCAACCAATGCTTTTATCCACTGGGCCATAAACAAATATCTCTTGAAGAAGACTGGAGCATACAATAGTCGAAACATTATGAATGTGACAATAAAGATGAGGACAACAGTTCAAACAATGTAAATAGTCTAAACTTTTCTCTTAGGAAATAATGCTACCTAAAGAGTGCTAAAGATTAAATGTTCTAGGATATTCTCTACTCTGTAGCATTAAATATACACTAAATTCAACATATTTTCATGCTACACATACATGTCAGTTTCTTGCCCAGAGCCTTTAAACTGTAAAGCCGCCAACAGATAATGTGCCAGAATACGGACAAAAGAAAAGACATGCTAAATATAATGGGTAGTCATGAATGATTGCCAAAACATCAGATCAGTGGCTAGTCTAATCTTCTTGCAATGAAGTCTTTCCTTGCTTTATATTTTTAAAAGTTAAGAAAAAATAATTATCTATATGTCATCATCTCAGAAAGGATTTAACTTCAAGCTGGTACTTTCTATCAATAGCATTAATTCTAATTAGTCTAAACGATTGATTGATACAAGTTAAGATTATAGAAAGACGGTTAATATATGTAGGCTAAGTAAAATAAAGTCATGCATTGCAAGTGATTTTGCTATAGAGATGCTTTAAAGAATAATAACCTATAAAAATGTATTGTACTTTAATATGGAAATGCATCTAACGTGATAACACTTCAGAAACACATCTGTTACTCTACAGTGGAAACACATCTGATGTTATTCTGCAGTATAATATCAGAATAACATCAACAAAAATGCATCCAACATGAATTTCACTGCAGAAGCATGTCAGAAGCAAATACTACTGTAGAAGCACGTCAGATGCAGATGCTAGTGCGGAAGAACGTCGGGCACATCGAACATGATACTACTAAAGAAAGACATCTGATGTTATTCTGCAGAAATGTATCATAAGTGTTCCTGCTGTGGAAGCGCATCAGACGAGAGCCTGACGACTACAGAGACGCATCAGGCGGGAGCCCGGCGTCTACAAAGACACGCATCAGGCGGGAGCCCGGCGTCTACAAAGACACGCATCAGGCGGGAGCCCGCATCTAAAAGACACGCATCAGGCGGAGCCCGGGTTCTACAAAGACACGCATCAGGGCGGGAGCCCGCGTCTACAAAGACACGCATCAGGCGGGAGCCCGCGTCTACAAAGACACGATCAGGCGGAGCCCGGCGTCTACAAAGACACGCATCAGGCGGGAGCCCGGCGTCTACAAAGACACGCATCAGGCGGGAGCCCGGCGTCTACAAAGACACGCATCAGGCGGGAGCCCGACGTCTACAAAGACACGCATCAGGCGGGAGCCTGACGTCTACAAAGACACATCACAAGATTATTATGGAAATTTATAGGTATAACTTGACTGTTATAAAACTTGAAGACATACAAATTGATATATTAATCTTCAGTAAACATTGAGTTGAATTTGAAAAACATTTGAAAAAGAAAAAAGTGTTCAATACAAACAGTAGAGTATAATATAATTATTTTCTTTTCTAAAAATAGGATTCCATCATGACAAAGAAATTTGTATGTTTCAAAAAAGGGGGAATGGTACTTTAAATCTGTAGGAATAAAATTGAAATATTAAAAATAGAACTTACTCATATTTAAATGACCCCTTTAGAAAATCTTTGTGTATAAAAATATGAATTAAGCAGCTAAATAAAAATGCCAAAATTTTTTTGTCATTGAAAACCCAGATGACACGCTGAATAACGGATGTATATGTTTATGAGCAGGCACCCCCACCTAAACTTAACCTGACTTTGTAAGTAACATATATTTGATACGCAAGTTGTCTAGGGAAATTAAGACCCAACCACCCCTAAAATAGACTGCACTTTCCTTAACCTTAACAACTCAAAATATTAAGATTGTCTGTGCTTATAAATTAAATTTCTTAGAAAGTTATTCCTAACATCACTTGACAATGGAATGAGACTCTGGATCTTAAATTTAATTTTTACAATTAAATTTACAACTTTAGTTTCAGTTTTCAAACAGAAATTTGTGTTGTGATGGAATCATATTTTTAAAAAGAAAATAATTATTATATATATATATATATATATATATATATATATATATATATTTATAAAAAATTTATAAACATATTTATGTTATAAATTTTTTTTTTTTAAAAAAGATAATTATATCTGCTCTACTTTGTATTGAGCACTCTTTTAAGAATAGTAATTGTTGGTTATTGGAATTCATTCCGTATACACCAATTATATACTTGTGTGTGTGTATATATATATTTTCGAATTCCAGTCAAGTTCATTACATTCACTTGCATACAAATACTGTTGTGGAATGTATGAATTACCCGCTCGGCCCGGTGGCTAGGATCAAAGTGTAGTATCTGCGCTTTGTGAGCTGCCGAGCCGGTGTCTGTCGAACTCTCTGCTTGCAGAGGGAACCCGGACAAGCTCTGCCGTCAAGGGTAGGGTTTTGCTTCGGGAGGTTGATTTGAACTAGCCCGCTTGGACGGTTTAGATGGGTTTTATTTTTGGCTGGGCCTACGGGCTCGGACATACCCACATTAAAAGGCCTTGTGCCACATTCAATTCCTGTGGGTGAATTGATAAATACCATCTCTTCTTCCACCAGCTATGCATTAAATAGCAGGGCTGACTGCACTCTTCAACATTGATTGGCAACCAGTCTAGGAAAAGGATAACTGATTTCAAAACCAGCTGTAAGGGGAACTTGTGGCATACTATATGCACCAGTTTTCAGTTCTTCCGAAAAATGTGGATTGTTCAGCACAAGCCTTTGCCACTATAAACAAATCACAAGTACAGTGGTAATCATCTGGTTGTCCAGTTCTAGGAGTTTTATTAGACCCTCATATGTCATAAATTATGGGAGAGCCCAACACACACATTTTATATATATCTGGTTACAATAAAACAATTTAATGGAGTCTTTATTTTTATTAAGTTGGTTGCTTATTTATTATAAGCAACCAACTTGGGAATATAATATATTTTGTTCAGTTACCACAGTACAAAAACTGTATTGTTTTACTTCCCTTTGTTTGTCCCTTTTATAGTTTAGGTACCTTTTAGATTGGTGCCAGTTATTTTTTTTTTACCACTTCCAGATGGCCCTTAGTTGTCAGCGGAACCCCTCACAATAAAACCATGACACCAAGCACATGGTTCATAGTTTTATCATCCTCCTAATCTCAACCGTAATGTTAGCCATCACCAGTTTGTAACTTAATACCTTTTCTCTCTACATTTGTCTATTTTGTTATGTTATTATGTGAACATGTGTTTTATGTAGCCATATTTTATACATCTATTTTTTTTTTGTTTGTATCTCGGTGTAGAATCCTTTCAACACATGTCCACTGTCAACACAGTCACCAAATGAAAGCTTCTTGTAACTTGCTTTCTGTGAACTCACTGTAAAATTGAAAACACGTTCCTATAGCAAAATTTATACATGTCCATATAAACAAAGTATTTGCTATATTTCTTTACCTGTTTAGATAAATGGTCTTAGTTTTATGTTCAAGCCTATAGCTTTTTTTTTTTAATCATTTCACCCCAAGCAAGGCATAAAGCCACTCAGATGAAAAGGTTCAGTTATGTGCCATGTGTGATACACACTTAGGCGATCATGTATCTTTCAATATATGACTGAGGCATATTTTTTCACAGAGTAGGCTGCCATTTCTTTCTGTGGTAGACCAGTTGCCATTCAAGGCTATAGAACCCGGTCTGTCCTGCTATTTACCCATAGATAGTGGGGAGGAGAAAAAGAGGATTCATACCTTTCCCAAGGGCATTAGCACGTAAATGAATATAAATGAATTTAGCTGGAATTTAAACTCTACTCTCAGATTCCTCAATCTGAGCCAGTTACTAAAAGTAAAAGAAACTAAGAAAATGTTATTGAGGAGAAATGACAATAAAAGAACAGTGTTTAGGGAGACAGAAGATGGCAGTTGACATTGCATTTAAATTTTTAAAGATCATATTTGACAGGAAAGCAAGAAGCCAGAAGAGAGTTCTACAGACGAGAAGTGCCAAAGAAGAAACTCTTAGAATAATATTTAGTTACATCTAACAATTCCAACAGTAAAATGGTGAGATCTAGTTGCCAATTACTACATTTAAATTCATGAAGTCAAGATACCAAAAAGGAGAGCTCATCAGAACAGTTGCCATGAAAATGTTTTTAGAAAAGGCAGAGGGAAGCTACATTATGGCAGTGGAAAAGTAATTGGTTTGGTTTGTTTGTACGGCATATTGACACCTCAATGGGTTATTTAATGACAAGATTTCTTCAGAAATGTATTGCTGGTAATAATTATTTACAAAAAAAATATATTGCTGGTAATAATCTTTTGTCAAAAAATGTATTGAAGGGTTTTAAACCCAGTTTGGGGGTTAACTATTTGCCCATAGTCAGGGCCCTAACAGGTGCTACCACCCCGGGTCAGAGAACCTGGGAACACCAGCAATTAAGAGGTGGTTCCATGTTTCTCAAACCCTCCTGATCAGAGGCCTTGCTGTTGGATGTAGTTTATTGTCTTACCCAGGACATGGTGGAAATGTAACTGAAGCCGAGATGCTAGGTCAGGACTGATTGCAGATATTTCTTTATATTTTGTGTTGTGTAAAACAAGTGACTAACCTTCTCTACACCTATTATTGAAACATGGACTCATCCATCCACTATGAGTAAAATGTCTGCTAATAGAACAGCAGCAAAAAGTGGGTCACAGGGTCATAGTACTTTCCAGATGTACACCTGTTGCACAGAACTACTGCATTCTCAATCTATGTTCTCAGGTGATTAAACCCTTCTTCATTCAATCTTATTTCCAGCATTTTTCATACTGTCTTGCTAACTAGCAACTATGAGCATTATACAAACTTTATAATATTTTGTCAAGAGCTAAAGGGAAAACTGGATTTATGCCTTTTTAGACTGATTCTGCTTTTGGCGTTGGTAAACTATGCTATATTAAAACATAAAAACTTTTGCTACAATAGAGACAGAATGCTCTAAGTTTATTGTACAACATGTGTTATAATTCCTACAGGGCAACTTGCCACAAATATTCCTGACTAAAACGCTTATTTAGTAAACTGATTTAACTTATCCTAGCAAAGAATATAACAACAACAAAAATGCAGTAAAACTAGATACTTGGGGGCAGGGTTGGAGAGTGGAGCATACAATTGCCAATTAATTTGTTTATTGCGCAACAGCTGATGCCAATGGCAGATTACAGGTACAAAATCAGGTTAAGTCAGGTAAGATGATTTTATAACCTGTAACTTTTAAGTTATTTAATGTTGAATTCTGTATAGGGTGCCCAATGAGGATCGATTTCACTATTCAATGGTAATGTTTGGATAACTTGGTTGATATTATGGCATGTTAACCCTTGTTGGGTAATTTAATATCAAATTTTTGTATAGGGCACCCAGTGAAAATCAATCCCAATACTCAGAGGTAATGTTAGGTTGAATGATTCATTTTATGACAAATCAACTTTTGTTGGATGTTGAATGTTGAATTAGGCCTGGGACACCAAGTAAGGATCATACCCACTACTTGGTAGTGCGACTAGTCAAAATCATTACCGTATAACCAGGCACCTTCAGAAACAGGACTTGAGCTATTTTTTTTTCTTCACAATCCTTATATAAGAAACTCTTCTTGAGCCTATAATGTGCTGTATTAACCCTTTATAAATGAACTATTCAGATTTAATAGGACAAATAATATTCTAAATTATATATGTATATTTAGGCAACATATCTTTATTCAAACATGTTTCATTGAACGATATAGGCATTTTGTATGTATTTTTATACTGATCCTTTCTAGTTCTCTAATCAGCTTCTTGATGTTAAAATGAAATTCATCAAGGAAGGCGTCATATTTTTTGTTAACCCTAGTAATTTTGATTATTTCCAAGATCATCTTCAGGGATAAATTACAAGGACAAACTTATTGCAACTGCGCTAAAATCTGCATTCTGTTGTGATGGTGATTTTTTTAAAATCTGTTATAACAAATTTTTAATTTATCTGTTGTAGCTATAGAATTTTTTGCAGAACAAGCATTTCATTATAAGGGAGTTAACCAGAAATTAATACAAATGTAAAATGGCACTAAGTTTTATATGCATTTTAAAATGTTGTTACTACATTCTACAAGTATATAGTGGATGGAGTTTAGTAGATTTTCATGTGTGTTTAAATGAGCTATGGTCAGAGAAGTGTAATGTGAGTCTTCTTGATAGGCATGTAGTGGTATGTCCAATATAATTATTCAGGAATTTGGTTTTATTTATATATATATATATATATATATATATATATATATATATATATATATATAAATATGAAAGGGTATTATTCTTATGGCATATTTGGGCCAGTAGTGCTCAGTTCTCACTGTACTGCCATGACAGTTAAAAAATAAAAATTACACAACTTTGTGGATGATGAATTATTTTCCAAACTTCAATTCAATTTCCACAGAGGAAATATCACAAGCCTCTCTTTAGTCTATTGCTGTTTCTATGACAAGTCTTCAGACATGTTACATTCCAGAGTTCCACCAGTTCAGACCTTCATAGCAAGGACCCACATGTCACGTACATGGTGTCAAATCATCATAATTCCCTTCATATTCCATTTGTAAGGAAGAAGTTTCACTCAGACAGCTTTTCCAACAGAACTGTTGTGAAACAGAAGATGCTTTTCAGCTTCAGTCTTAATTGCTTGAAATCTAGAGTCAACCATTATCTATATTACATATCCTCATAATATGCACTTGTTATCTCCATTAATGCACTTATAACAACCTCATTCAGTAAGCCTCTACTTTGAGTGGCTCTCACGTCTGGCATTGAGTGAATAATACTATAAAAAAAAATCAAGCCAAATGAATTGGAAATAAAACAAACTTACAGAGATATTTGAACTTTCATCCCTTATCTTATAGTGCCTTATCAATTTGGTTGCAAGAGTTCAATCCTCTGGTCTCATTCAAAGTTGACAGATATATTTTTTCTATAATCTACAACTATACAGTCTTACTATTTTTATTTCCCTTCAGGATTTGTGTGGTCATGGCTCTCCAAAGCTTCCCAGCCTCTTAGTAATGTTTTTCTCTTTTCCCATTCTGCCAACTATTCATATAAACTTAAGTAGGTGGCCCACTGCTTCCCCTTGTCCCTTTTGACTTCAATATGTCCTAGGAGTGTCAAATTCTCCAACCCTCTTTCCTCATTATGTGTCCTAGAAATCAGAGCAGTCTTTCTGATTCTGAGTATAAATATCTTTTTTTGTTTTTGTTTCCATGCTAGTGTTTTTTACCCTAGTCATAATAGATGTAATAGTTTAATTTGGATTTCTTGTGCATTATTTTTTTTTTCAAATCTAATTTTTTGTCTATTTAAAATACATTTATTACAAAACATTCAGTTTAAATACAGAAGAGTCATAAAAATGACTTCAAAGTGTTGCACATTTTGATTCAAACACTTTTCCCATTAAACAGGTGTTGTTGCCAGAGAGGAAAAATTAGTCATAGTGACACAGCTGTCCATTTCAAATATATGCATATATACATTTGCATCTGTGCATTTATATTTTAATTCAATGAGACTTAAAAACATTTCTGCAAGACTTTAAAAAAACAAAATTTTTAATAATTTTATTTATCAACAAATTATTTCCAATTTATAACAATTATCTTTTTTTTTTTTAAGCGTTTCACCCCAAGCAAGGTGGGAAGCCACTAGCACACAAGGGTTACAGAGGATTTGTAGTGAGAGTAAATAGGAGTGATAGAGGGAAGGATGAAGAGAAGGATAGAGGATAGATCAAGGCGTCTGGAAATGTCGATTGACATTACATTTGAATAGTTGGAGATTATAGCTATCAGGGAAACAAGAAAAGGGGAGGGAGTTCCACAGGCAAGAAGTGCAAGACATGAAGCTATTGGAGTAGAAGAGACGGCTACATTTAACAGTTTCAACAGTGAAAGGGTGAGAGCGAGATGCCAGCCTAGTAGAACGCTTAAATTCATGAAGTCTGGGAACCAGCGAAAGCAGCTCCTCAGAGCAGTTACCATGAAAGTATTTGTAAAAAAAGACAGAGGGGGGGCAACAGCACGTCTGTGAGAGAGCGACTGCAGACGAGATGCCAGATCAGGGCCAATTATGTTGCATATACATTTCTGGAATTTAAAAAGAACCTTGAGACAAACAGAAGGGGCTCCAGACCATATATGGCAGCAATACTCCATGCAAGGACAAATGGATTGCTTAGGGGTTATAAAAAAAAAAAATAAAAAAAATTTTTTTTGTTTTTTGTTTCCAATTTTACGGTTTTATTACTCAACCCAGGGTAGGGGTTGTTTAATACGAGTGAGTGAGAGCCATGTATTATTCCAATGTTTTATTTCAAACTTTATCGTATTGTTTGTGCACACATTAAACTGCACAAGCACATTTAAGTTACTCACACAAATTTTTTTTAATCATTTTACCTCAAGTAAGGTAATAAAGCCACTAAGATATCAGAGTGTGAAAGAATAAGAGAAAAAGATAATTAATGAGAGAAAATAATAAAACAACAGGAACTGAAAAATGATGAGACCTAGTTGCCAATCTAGTACTGCACTTAAAGTCAAGATACCAAAGAGGAAAGCTCATCAGAACAAATACCATGAAAATATTTATAGAAAACAAACAGTATTGGTATGACAGAGAAGGAGAGAAAGATGACAAACTCATTAGAAAAAAATCAACATTTGGTTATTTGTTTTTATCAACAGAGCAGGCAAAATACAAATTGTTCAAAATAACAAAATGAGTTGACCTTTCAGAAAACTGATAATGAAATGAAAAGAAAAAAAAAAAACATCTCGACCTAAAAATAATAATAATGGAGCTGCATATAATTCTATTCTGGATAGAATAATTGTTGAATAATACAGAATATGTTTAATTATGACAAGCCATATGAGATATTTGCAATTGTGTTAAGCATACAGGCATTGTTCTTTTAATTGAATTCACACTGAAAACTATCTGGATGTGTATTAATGACAAAGTAATAGTAAATGACATGATTCTAATTCATTTTATTTCTGAACTTGGAACTACTTATAGTAAATAGCAGCAATATCTCTTCAAAAACATGAACTTCAGACAATTAATCTACAACTTCGAACACAATACACAACACATACAAAAATTGGAAAAATATAGTAAAAAATTAAATAGACCTTCTTGGCTCTTTTTAATCAAACTTGTTTGGATGTATACTTGCTGCCTATATATATATATATATATATATATATATATATATATATATATATATATATATAAAAATTTATTTAAAAATTATAACAATATGTTATAAAATCACTAGAAAAGTAGCCATTTTGTTTCAACACTTCTGGTGTCTTACCAAGTGATGGTGTTGAATGTAGAATAAAGGGTTTTAAAAGGTTCAAATCTGAACCTTTTAAAACCTTTTATTTGAACCTTGTTCCCTATCCTTAATAGAGTTTTTTTCTTATATTCTCTAACATTCAATAACTCCTTGCATCTTAGTGGCTTTACTGCCTTGCTTGATGAAAAAAAAAAAAAAGATTGGAGATTCTGCATTTACTACGCACTAATGCCAATGAAAAAAGCAGGACTAACTGATACAGTTATGTGCCATGCGTGATACATGCTTAGGCAATCATGTATCTTTCGATACATGACTGACAAGGCAGATTTTTTTTCCTGCATTGCCATTTTTTCCTGGTTGCCATTTCTTTCTGTGGTAGACCAGTTGTCATCCAAGGCTATAGAACCCATTCTGTCCTGCTATTTACCCATAGCTGGGGGGAGAAGAAGAGGATTAATACCTTTCCCAAGGTTATTAGCACGTAAGTGAATGTAATGGATTCGACTGATACAATGATTAAAAAGAATACTCGTGCAATAATTATGTAAATTAGTACAGATATTTTTAAGTATTTTTTCCAAATAAAATTAAAAAATACCCTAATAGAATTTTTATCTAATGTCCAATATTCATGTTTATCGTAAATTTTTATCAAGGCGAAATGTAAAACCATTCTTAATTGCTTGGAAACTACAATTATAAAAGTGACTAACAGAATCAACATTTATGGACCAACTGAACTGAATATTGTCAGCCTCTTTTTAAAGTAACTGATACAAATGTGATTGTATTGATTTCAGATATTTAGAAACACAAGCAGGACAGGGTACTTCTGCAAGTAGAACAGAAAACACCAAACTTATATTATAGACAATTTTAAGATGTAACAAAAACTGACCCAAAAATATGTTTATAGGTAATCAATAGCCAATTAACAAACCAGAGATTTGTAGAGGGTATTGGTATTTCAATGTTTATTCAATATCAGCCTCAGAACAAAAATAAACTGTTTTCTTAACCATTTCCAAGCTGAATTTACTTCTAAATTTTACCAGTTCAAATTCAGTTTGTGAGTTATCTACAGAAGTTAGTCACTATATACACTACAGTTCAAAAGTTTGAAGCCACCTCCAGAATTAGCACAAGATGAACTTGACAGAACAGTGAAAAAATGAAAAAAGAGCTCTTAGAGCCATTGAAAAAAGAATGGAATCAATTATAAAACTTATATTTTGTCAAATTTTTGCCAAAATTTTGTGCTGCAGTAATCAAGGCTAAAAGAGGATATTTTGATGGGAGCAAAATTTAATCATAAAATGCTTTTTTTCTTTTCGTCAAAATGAAATTTCTGATAAAAAAACTGATAAAAAAAAAAATAAAAAAAAATAAAAAATCATGTCTCATTTTCTTTTTAACTATGTATAATAATTTTCTCTTCTTTAATGTACAAAACAACTACTTTTTGGAACAATTTAAAAAATTACGAGGGGTGTCCTCAAACTTTTGACCTGCAGTGTATATTATATTGTATATAAATGTAAAAATGAACATTGAAGTCAAAACCCAGAGGTGACAGTGTTTCATGCTTAAACACAATCATCAGGCTTGACAAATACATTTAAGCATGAAACAGACTGTTGCCTCTAGGTGTTGACTTCAATGTTCACTTTTATATTTACATACACTCTATGCCTGATATTAAGCACTTTAATATATATATATATATATATATATATATATATATATATATATATATATTTATATAAAAATGGTCAAAAGTCTGACAATTTTATGTTTAACATTCTTTTTATAGATACAAGTATTTTAGTAAATGCTCTGTATATAATAAACAGTATTAAATAACATTTACCAGCCTGAATGTCCGAGAAATTTTCATAGAAAATATTCGTCCTTTGACAGGATTCAAACCTGCATCCTATACAGAACCATCATTTAGCTTGACGTGCCTAACCTCTCGGCCACAAAGGATCATTCGGTTGGTAAGGTCAAATTTACTGCTTGTAAACTTCTTCCATGAATCTCATACATTCATAACTGCTCATGGTGTACCAAATGTAAACAAATGACGTCATACATTAAGAAATGGACAAAGTCTGACAATTTATTAAAGACATTTTTATAAAAAGAATGTTAAACATAAAAATATATATATATATATATATATATATATATATATATATATATATACATACACACACACACTGAACTCACTATTATAAGAAAACAAGAGACCAACACTTAAAAACATCAATTATGAAGACAACCACAATATATTGGCCATATTTGGAAATTAAGAATATATCTACTTTTAGCAGCATTCATATTGCCTACAAACAGCACTTATCCTACATTAAAAAATAGTACGTAATTAAAAATCTTTGAAAATGTGTTTAGCCAAAAGCGCTTGGATTCTAACATTTGGATAATTTTTGCATTCATTAAGTCCAGAAATGAAAATAGTAGTATAAATACAAGAAAAAAAATAACAGTCTAAACAAAACTTGTCAGTTTTGTTTAACAAGACATGTATTAAGGAGAGATTGTTGCCAGAATATACAACTAATATATATTTCTGGGATTTCTCAGCTCGTCCTTTCCAAAATATGACCAAATACAAGATTTTTATTTTTGAAAAAGTTGAAGAATTTTCAGCACCCCCACAAATATATGTATGTATAAATAGCAGTGAAATTTATATAAAAACAAGACTGCTGAAAATTTCTTCCCCATGTTTAATCATTAGGTCAGATCTTGGTAAGTTGTTTGACTGACATTTTTTCAGCACCCATGACACTCGAAACCAACAAACATTTTGACAATTTCTACATTCATTAACCTCAGAAAAATACTTGTTCATATACAAGAAAAATTTAATAAAAATATTAATAAAACTACCATGTCAGTTTGGTTTAACAAAACATGTATCAAAGAAGGATTGCTACCCAAATACACACCTACATTTATAGCAAATTTTCTTGAGATTTCTTGAAACTACAGCAGAGGTCAATAGATATAAAGCACTGTTAAAAGTAAAAATAAAAATGTGGCATCTATTTCAAGTACAAGTATCCACTATAATAATGTTTTTGGAAGTTATATATGTTTTTTAAAAATATATTATGCTTTACTATTATATTGAGCACTGTATTTTTTAAATAAATGCTAAGAACTCTGAATTATAAATCTCATTGTTCTTTCATATTATTTTAATATATATATATATATATATATATATATATATATATTATATATTTTTTCTCACCAGTAGTATTGAGCACTATTTTATTAATACCAGCACTCAATGTCTGATTATATATATATATATATATATATATATATAAGATGAGAATGAATAGAGTACAATTCCAACATCCGTAACATTTAATTTGAAAGTAGAGCGACATTATTTATTTTAGGATATTACATCGAAAACATGTCAAAAATAGCTACACAATTGTAGTCATGTTTCAGTGCGTATCAATGCCTCATGAGATGATTTTTTTAAGTATATATATATATATATATATATATATATATATATATATATATATATATATATATATATATAAAAAAAATAAATAAATCTAATGAGCTAGGTATTACCTAGGTTTCACCACATGGGATCATCAGCTCACTCTCATGATCCCAGGTGGTGAAATCTAGGTAGGTAGTACCAGGCTCGTTAAGATTTATTTATTTTACTCTACTTAGTGTATTGAGCACTCTTCGTTTTAACTTATTACTAACTGGGGTTTTCTTTCTTTGTACCAGAGATTTAATGTACTGAATGATTTCTTTTGCCCTGTTTGGAGGTTTCTGGGGGGGGGGGGGGTTCCATTTTCCTCAGATACCAATTTATTTGAAAATTGTGCTATCCAGGTTTTTTCAGTGACCAAGTTTAAACAAATATATAAATATGCATATATTTAGTTGGCTTGATGCGAGTTTCTGACCCTGGGTTTCACACTCTCCCTGATCGTCAGACAAACTGATTAATTTTTAAATTTTGGATTTACTTATGGTTGCGTATATCAGTGTTTTACGGTAGCGAGAGGAAAAACTGTCATCAGAACACCACTCATATGTACACAGACATACATACATACACATGTCATTGTGTGCATACATATGCAAATGGTCACTGTATTCAATGTTGGATTGTGTAGCGAACTTCTTTTTACAAGTCATAGTGTCAATGCACAGACCATTCATCTATTTTGTTCAAGGAATAATGTTTTCTCATACACACACACATATATATATATATATATATATATATATATATATATATATATATATATATATGCACACATTTACACACCTACCCATCTGTGTTTTTTAAATGGTAGAAATTTCAATTTATGATACTTATTGATATTTATGTGGTAGTATTAATTTTGCTGGGGGGTGGCGGGAAGTATAATTGTGGATTGGAGTGGTAGTAATGTATGTGTACGTATAAAAAATTTAAAATTCAGTTTGTCTGACAATCACTGAAAGCATAAAACCCAGGGTCACAAACTCACATCAATGCAACTAAATGTGTAGGGACCCTGATTTTCCGTTTCAAATTTTCATTGATTCTGTTTCCAATTTTAGTAAATTTCGTTTTTTTCCATTTTCACTTTTGCAAAATTTAATTTTCCCTTTCTTATTTAATTAGTTTATTTTTTAAAACTTTTATGAAAAAATTGGATAAATTAAAACTTAAAAAACATAATTCAAAGTTTTATTTCATATGAAGAAATAGTAAATGACTACATTTTTTAGCATGTGAAAAAAATTCAATTCCAAAAGTAAGTTCTATTTTTATTTAAAAGAATTCAGATTGATAATTATATGGTAGTGTGCAATATTAAAATCAACAAAAGAATCAACAGCAAATAAATGAAAGTATATTAAAAACTTTGACTACAATTTTACAAAACAATAATTAAATCGTAATTCAATCTCTGTAACAAAATATTAGAATTAATTCAAAATTTAAATAAAATTTATCACAAATTGAAATACTGCTCAAATTTGAAATTTAATATTTCCCAAATTATGAAATTAGCAATCATTAAATCTTTTCTCTAAATCTCCATTGAAATACAACATTGCAAGTTGCTTGGTATCCTCAGGGGTTAAATTTTCACGTCGTTTATTCATTAAATGTTTATATTGAGAAAATGAATGTTCAACATCAACACTGGTAACGGGCATCCATATGACCTTATAGGCAATCTGTTCCAGAAGAGGAAATCTGCTCTTATTTGCTTTCCAAAATGCTGGGATATTAAAAGGATTTGGTAAGTCATTTTTTTAATTCACATAAATTTGAAATTCTTCTATAAGATCAGCAGAAGGATCTTGCAAGTCTTTAATAGCTGTAAAACTATCAATATCATGGCTTATACAGGGTAGCTGTCTATGATCAAATAGATAAGCTGCCTTGTAAAAGTTATATACAGGGTGGGCGTCCAGGTATTTATTCAATTTAGAAAAAGATATGCCAAACAAATCTTGAAAATTTGAGATAACTCACTCTCTTTCTCTCTCTGGTTTTTAGTTCAGACAGAAGACGATCAGTTTCAAGGCCAAATGTTGATTTTGATATACCAGCATGTAAATATTGTTTCATATCCTCCATCATATTATAAACAACACACATATATATATATATATATATATATATATATATATATATATATATATATATATATATATATATATGGGAAGAGGAGGAGAAATATGGTTTTATGTTAGTTTTCATAAATTCATAATAATTACATAAAAATAAACTTGCTTTGAACTAGGCCAATGAGGTAACATTAATGAAATTCCAATAACATTCCATGAACTAGCCAACATTTTTTTTTCTTAATACAAGCATGTTTCACTTTATTGGCCCAACCTATTTTTATTTTTTTTTATTTTATTTTATTTTTTTTTACACAAACTGATTGACGCCATTTTGCCAACAACATTTGATCACTGTGTCTATATCACATTTTAGAAGCAATAAAACATTTTTTAATTAAGTTCTATACATTGTTTTTCAACCGAATGCCATTGCACAGTTAACGACAGTATAGTGTAAACATAACTTTTATATTCGCCAGGAAAGCAATAAATTTGTGCAACATGCTTTATTGCAATGATTTCAAACTGAACCAATAATATCTTCAAGGTACACTAAGCCAAAGATTTTGAGCCACCCTCTGGATTTAATAATTAGAAAGTTATAAATGATTTGAGTAATATACACAAAAACAGAAAAGGGTGTAAGACAAGGATGTATCTTTTCATCAGACTTATTCAACCTTTACAGCAAATCAAAACTAAGAGAATTAGAAGTTCTACTAGGATTCATTATTAGCAACCACAATCTTAACATTAGATATACAGATGACACAATGTCAACAAAAGAACCTACAGGAACTTCTACAGAAGGTAGTAAAAGAAAGCAAGAAGAAAGGACTAAACATCAATAGTAAGAAAACAGAATGTATGATTGTAAGCAAAAGAAACAGTCCAACATGCTAATTACAAAAGTTTGAATATTGAGGAGGTGTTTTAACAGACAATGGAATATTGAGGAGGTGTTTTAACAGACACCAAAATCTGAAGGTACATTGGCATAGTAGCAAAAGATGTCATCCAAAAACTAAGCAAAGTGTTAAGAAACATTTTTAAAAAGAAAAAATTAAAAAATGCCAGTGACTTTATAGCCATTTATTTCCCTAAAATTCCCTAAAATGGCCACTACAGCCAGGCAACAATGTTTCCCTAAAATGGCCACTACAGCCAGGCAACAATGCTATAATAATACCACAGTGAAAATGCTAATCAGTTCTTATAAATGGAGCCTGATTTCCATTCAGAATAAACCAAATAGTCTTATTAGAAAAATGAACAATATTTACCTGTACAATCACATGTTCAATATTCTATCTATAAAGCAACTGAAGAAATTAAATTATAAACAGGTGTAAGCAATGCAGCTACTAGCCAATAAAGATAAGATGAAATGTTATCTTGATAACTCATCTGATGATATCTTTAACATTATCATAATTCATTATTGATAATTTCCCAAAGTTTGAGAAGATTTTCAAAATCAATAAATGCACTTAGCAGGTGTTTATGTGAACATGCAAATCAATCCTTAAGAAATATTGATATCTCACAAAAACATGACTACTCTCAGATATTTCCATATTATTGCCAATGGTTAATGATCAAATGCAGAAAAAACATCAGGAACTCAATGATGGTGATTTTTTATTTCTATAAATATTTTCATGGTAATTGTTTTGATGAACTCTTCACTATGTCTTTATGAATTTAAGTGCAGTACTAGATTGGCAGCAAGGTCTCATCAATTCACAGTTTAATTGACTAGATGTAACTCTAAACAATTTCTTTACATGCATTTCTCACTTGTGGAACTCTTCTGGTTCCTTGCTTTCCAGCCAACTTTGATCCTGAGGCGAATAAAGAAAACAGTAACCAGCGAGTAAATTCAAGCTCTCCCAGCTGGTATTTCAACCTTGAGTCGTTCCTTCTTGAGTTCTGTCTCAAAATCACATTAACTAGCCGTTCTCGCCGTCAACCGTGAACGTCCCTCGAAGAACTCCCCGACTCGGAAAAAAGTAGTTGCTTTTATAGTTGTTCATATACCCATAATCCCTTGCGTCTTCATGTGATCCCATAATTCATTGTGTCCATGTCCCATAATGCATTGCATCGTTATTGCATAAAAAATGCAATGCCAGTCCCCCTCATTCTTTTTTTACGTTATCTGGCCGAGGATGGATTACGGCAGAGCGGTAAGTGCTTTTTTCTCCCTCATTTCAACTGCAGTAGCTTTACATGCTAAGCAAATACGGGCTCTTTTTTTATGGGACAAGGCAAGTCACGACCGGTTGTGCTCGTCCCAGGTTCTGTCTCATGTCCGCCACAGATCCTTAAAAATTTAAATGCAATATCAATTTTTATCTACTGTCTTCTTGATTACTCTTCTTTTATTGTTCTCGGTCCTTAATAATGTTTCTTTTTTTTTTTATTCTTTCACACTCAGTAACCCCTTGTGTCTTAGTAGCTTTACTACCTTGCATGAGTGAAAACAAAACTAAAAGGCAAGTGCTTTCTATTTGGAGGAGAGATACCTAGTTGTAGAGATAATTGTATATTTGCTACTAGTGCCTGATGGTAAGTGTTCAAGCCCTAGTAAAAAGCCAAATGATAATTTCTGAAGCAGATATGAGCTAAGATGAATGGATGGCAGAAGGTGGAGCAAGAGGCTTAGCAAAGGAAGAAATATTGCTAAAGGCCACAAGACATAAATTGTGGAAAGCCATGATTGTCAATGTCCTTAAGGAACACAGCACATAAAAGGTGGCAGCTCTTCTCATTTAGAAGTCTGATGCAACACAATCTTTGTACTCCTAATTCAAAGAAGTGCAGGTGGTGTAATGTATAACAACTCAGAATGGGAAATCAGAGAGCAGAGTTCAAATTCCAGTTGAGTTTGTTACATTGACTTATACACAAATAACCTTGGGGAAAGTATGAATCCATCACTTCTTTCCCTTGCTATAGAGTTCTATCTGGAAAAATCTTGTAATCTCAAAAAATTGTTAATACAATAATCACCCACTGAAACAAGTTTTACAATCCAAAAATTATATGTTTTAGCTTTAAATAACCCACAAAAGGTTGCAGTAAAAAGCAAATCAGTTAATCAATACTCTTAAGTCACTTTCAGTTGAACTAAACTTAGTAAGTAGTAATAACTTGACAAAGCACCGAATAGATGCAAGTTCATCTTGTTAAAATTAAAATTGTTTAGATACATGGAAGATTCTTTTTCATTTCTTTTTTTTTTCTCTTTTAAAATCAATTCACCCCAAGCAAGGAAACAGAGTCACTAAATTACTGAATGTATGAGAAAGAAATATGAAGACACAAGATGATGATTAACATTGCATTTAAATTTTTGAAGATCAAAGTTGGCTGGAAAGCATGAAACTGAAAGAGAGTTCTATAACTGAGAAATGCAAGAAAAGAAACTTTTATTATAGAACTTAACATTTACTTGTAGCCATCTTGATTATAAAATGATGGGACCTAGCTGCCAATCTAGTACTGCACTTAAATCCATAAAGTCTAGACAGCATAAAGGAAAGCTAATCAGAACAAAAAACTGAAAATTACACCAAAATACATTGAGAAATTTCAAAGCTTTCATTTGAAATAAAAAATTAAAAAAAAAAGAAGCTATGATGCTAAATGGTCTATATATATATATATATATATATATATATATATATATATATATATATATATATAAGCGATTATTTTGGGGATTTAGGCTAATCATATAGCATTTCGTCGAGCCTAGAATAATCCTCAACAGAATGCAGAGAGCCGTTTTGTACTATCTGGGACTCATCAGCAGTCTGCATCCACTACCAAGAATCAGACCTGGACCAGGTCAAAAAGCAGTCGTAGCTCTTGGGGCACTGTTCTGAGCTTATCTGAATACTTGGATGAGTATTGCTGTGGAACTAAGTGAATAGCAGCACTATATTGAGCCTAGTTTGTGTCTTCTTAGTCACTAAGGCCCGTGGTACAGTTGGTATGACATTTATATCAAAACAGTCTGGGTTCGATTCTTGGTAGTGGATGCACACTTCTGAGTCTCAGATAGGACAAAATGGCTGTCCAGTGCTTTCTGCATTCTGTTGTGGATTATTCTAGGTTCAACGAATTACTATATATATATATATATATATATATATATATATATAAAAAAGGTGTCAGTATAAACTAACACCAGCCAGATATGGTTTTAGAATAGTCCCAAAATGTAAGATTAGTGCTATTGACAATTAGGATACATGAAGCAACAGAAATGTGGTTCTACAGAAGGTTTCTGAGAATAGCATGAATTAAATATGTGATGCAAAGTTTTAAAGAAAATGGGAGAAAAAAAGAAACTTATACTGAGGATTTTCTTTTTTTTTTATATATAATTTCACTCCAAGCAAAGCAATAAAGCCACTAAGTTACTGAGTGTGAGAGAATATGAAAAAAAAATACATTAAGGAGAGAACAAGAATAAAGACAGAAAATAACAATTGACATTGCATTTGAATTTTTAAAGATCAACATTGGCTGGAATGCTGGAGCAAGAAGTGTGAGAGAAGAATCTATTAGCATAGAACTTATAACTATGTCTAGCCATTTCAACTATAAAATGATGAGACTTTGCTGTCAATCTAGTACTGTACTTGAAGTCTCACTACCAAGGAGGAAAGTTCATCAGAATGAAAATATTTATGGCAAAGGCACAGGAAATCTATGTTATGACAATGGGAAAGTCACTGAAACCGAGATGCCAGCTGAGGACCAATAATATACAAGCACAATATATACAATAATATACAAGCACAGATGTGAAGGGATGGGCATTGATCTTTTAAGCATTCCATACCACATCTGAAACCAATTGAAACCAGCATTCTTCTGACAAGAATGATCTTGAACAAAAAAAAAAAAAAAAAAAAAAAAAAAAATCAACATCCTGTATGAAGTCTTCCAAGAAATAGGACTCAAGATAAACCTTTCCAAAACAGAAACTATGATCTGGAATTGGAATGAAAGCAGTGATGACACCTAATCTGAAACCATCATAAAAATTAAAAATGTGTAATTAGTAAATACTAAACACTTCACATACCTCAGCTACAAACAAATTTAGTATAGGAGATAAGGAAATTAAACATAGAATAGTGGTAGTTTTGCAGAACATCCCAAATTACTACAAAACCAAAACATTAATAAAAACATTGTGGACTGGCACTACAAAATCGCACAGAACTGTACCAGATAAAAGAAACTACATCTCTTGAGGAATTTCAAGAGCAACAATGATTAAAAATGTATAGCACATATAATTCAAAGGAAAAATAATGACATGATGAAATTGTTGGCATTCCACAGGATTTCAAATAAAAAGTTAGGAAGGAAACCCCCATCAATTCTGGAAAGTAAAATAACAGTGGACTTGAAAAACCTATTTTCCTGAAAAATTCTTTTAATAAAAAGATTTTATAAATTTCATCAGAAAGTAGTACTGGCAATGTTTCTTTATAAGGAAAGGACTAGTATTACCATTACTGAGTTACAAATAATTTCTGCTTTTATTTATCAACTTTATTCTTCAAAATACAAAGTACAATTACATTTTATTCAATTATATAATCACCATTATTTGCAATGACTCCATCCATCTTATCAGGCGACTCTTTGATAATTCTTGAGTAAAATTCCACAGTTTTTGATGTGACTAATTGATTTTTTTTTTCTTTTTTTACAGTTTATCAACCCTTTGTGGGTTATTTAAAGCAAAAAAAATATTTGGGATTGTAAGAATAATTCTTTTTTGTTTTTGCAACCAAATATCACATTTACAATTTTCGAAGAATACCACTTATTTTTGTTTTGTTCTACTATTTAACCCATAGCTGGAGGGAGGCAATGGACTCGTACCTTTCCAAAGAGTATTTGAACGTAAGGAAATGTAATGGACCTATCTGGAATTTGAACTTAGCTCTCAGATTTCTCATTCCAAGCCATTATTCATTACACCACCTACATATCTGGATTTGATGTGAAAAAGAAAAATTTCAAAGGATTTTGCAGCGATCAAGAAAAAAAAAAGGTAATAATCACTTGCTACAAAGTTAGGTGAATATGGCAGATGGCATAGAGCAGTTCCAAAATTTTTCTTATGTTATTCTTGATGTATGCAGCCTCACATTGTTACGGATTGATTCGTTTTCTATGGCTAATCAAACTTTTGCAAGTTATTTAAAGCCAGAAAATATTTTTAGAGTGTAAGAAATTTACACTATTTATATTCTGACTTGTCATTATCCTTGTTGCTTTTATCACAATATTTCGGCAGTTGTGTCCTCCAACCTTCCTCAGGTATGTAAGAACTAGACAATATCCCTAGAAGGTGGAACGAGAACAGTCTACCACTATAAATTAAATTTGGAATTCCCAGATCAATATACACTTTCTAGAAAGCTTTCCTCTTTGGTAACTCAACTTCATGAAGTTAAGTGTAATATTAGATTGGCAACAAGCTCTCATCATTTTACTGTTGAAATTGTGAGATGTAACTGCAAGTTATATGTTAATAGTTTCTTCCCTCCAACACTTCTCATCTATGGCACTATTCAGCTTCTTGATTTCCTGTCAATTAAGATGTTCAAAAATTTAAATGAAATGCCAATTGTCATCTTCTGTCTCCTTTGAGACCTATTCTTTTTATTGTACTTTCTCTTCAATAACTTATTTTTCAGTTTCCTTGACTCTCAATAACCCCTTGCATCATACTGGCTTTATCACTTGAAGAAATGATAGAGAAAAATCATGCAAAATAAAATTTTCACATTTGCCTTGATAAAGTCCATCTGAGAACAAACTATCAACTAAGATTATTTAGTTTTCTTTTATATATATATATATATATATATATATATATATATATATATATATATATATATATATATTAGTTGCATTGATGTGAGATTGTGAGCCAGAGTTTAATGCCCTTTGCGATCATCAGACAAAGTGATTAATTTTGAAATGGTTGTATATATCGGTGTTTTATGGTAACGGGTTGTTTTATGTTGTCGAGTTTCCCCTCATATATACGAGTGGTGTTCCGATGACAAAAAAAAAGGAAAGAAAGAAAAGAGATTTCAGTCTTAATAGATGAATATATTCATGAAATAAATTATAACCAAAATGAATCTAAGATTTTCTTCATTATTATTATTATTATTATTATAATGCGCTGTAGTTTACACTGAGCTCTCCCTGGAATTATCCCTACCAGTCATAAATTGGTTATATATATATATATATATATAATAAGATAATATAATATATATATATATATATATATATATATATATATAGCTGGCCACTCAGTCAAGAATACCCATCTACTAGGGCAGCTAGCCAATCTCTATTGCAGACACTCACTCAGGTACATTTGTGTTTGCTCAAACCCACAAAGCCCACCTGTGGTTTATACTGCAACTATGCTGAGCAGACCTTAGTTACAGTTTCTGAGAGAGAGAGAGAGTGTTATCTAGCGCGATCAACAATTTTAACAAGGCCAGCACGCTCAAGCCCTCAGCCACAATAACTTGTGGCATCGTGCTAGCACAGCTATTGACGGCTCACAAGAGTTCCATCTACCCATTTTCAATCACAAGGCTTTGGTCAAACCATGGTATGGTTTTCAGACACTTTCCAAAGGTGCCAAATGCTGGGATTGACCTTAATCCAATCCGATAACATCAGGAAGTTGCCTTTCTGACAAATTGACCATGGTGAGATTCGAACCTGGGTATCATGGTCAGAAAGCAAATGTTCTAACCACACACACACACACACATATATATATATATATACACACACACACATATACACACACACATATATATATATATATATATATACACACACACACATATACACACACACACACACACACACATATATATATATACTCTATAGTCTAAGAAAAAACAGTGCTCACTGTTAAATAACAGAGCTATTTAATATATTAAAAAATATATATAATACTCTACAATGATGGCACAACTGAGTTTCATGCCTTCTGCAAACTTCAGGTGTGAACTTTTTGGGATTAACACTGGTTTTTTTAATATTTCTGATTATCGCAAGGTATTTTATTGTTAAGGTGGATTATTATTGCTGTTAATTATTTAAGTGAATAGTAGTTTTGATTTGAATTTAAGGCCAGATTAGCATTTAAGATTGAAAATAAGGTTAGAAATAAGAATTATAAATTATAATTTAAAAACAGACCCTGTTATCAACAAAGGAAAAAACGTTTGGAAATCAATATATTTTTTTTCATGAAAATCAATAAAGCAATTAATAATATTATTAATAAACTTAATAAAAGTAGTGATATTAATAATAAAAAATACATAATGATAAAAAGGAGTTAGTTACATCCAGTGACAGGACCCAAAGAGTTTGAGTTCAATACCTGGTTAAGGTGGAGGAGAACTTGGAGAGAGGAATTAACAGGAGATAACTGACATCCATTAGACATGGCACGTGGAACTAGAACAGTCTACCCCAGCGAGCAAAATAAAGGGTTCAGTTTGACATTCCAACCACCTGAAGAAGGCCGGAGTGTACAATGGCCAAAACATTGTGATAAATATGGCAACAAAGATGAGGACAATAGTCCGAATAATGTAAATAGTGAATAAATAAACATAATAATAAAAACGTTTTTGACAGTAAGAGTGAAGGTAAAAGTAAGATAAAAACAAGAATAAAGGTTATATATTAAAAATGGTAATAAGATAATATAAATAATAGATTAGCAAAAATGTTAAATGTGTTACAGCCTAATTAACTACAATAATGGACATTCTGTAACTGCCACCACCATGTGGTGAACACGATCTATGAACATAGTGGTAGCAGTTACAGGATGTCCAGAGCATGGGTCATCTTTGAGACTCTCTTCCCCACCTAAATTCAGCTGCTTACTTTTGCACTGCTGATAAAGCTGGAGCATTACTCCCTAATATAGCAACTATGTTCATTGACGTGTTCACCACATGGTGATGGGTGACAAGTAATTGATTATAAATCAAATAGCCAATGCTATTAGGATATCCCAAGAGAGAGTTGAGAATATTCTGCACAATGAACTTGGCATGATGAAGGTTTCTTCTCGATGAGTGCCACATCTTCTGACACCTGATCAAAAGCACAGACTGAGCACATCATTGGAAAATCTGACATTGTTTGAGGCAGATCCAGTTGGTTTCCTTGAATGTTTCCTAGCTCAGGATGAGTGTTGGGCTCATCTCTGAGCCAGAAACAGAGAGACAATCCATGCAGTGGAACTCCCTCATCACCTGCTCCAAAGAAGGCCAAGGTCATTCCATCCGCAGGAAATGTAATGGCCTCAGTTTTTGAGGATGTAAAAGGCATTGTGTTTATTTATATTAAAAAGGGCTACACTATCAATGGAGAGTACCATGCCAACTTGTTGAATCACTTACAAAAGGCTATCAAGATTAAATACCCAGGAAAACTGATAAAAGGAGTTTTGTTTCATCAAGACAATGCTTCTGTACACAAGCCCTTGATTTCAATGGCTGCTGTGTACGACTGTGGCTTTGAACTGGATGATTACCCTCCCTATTCTCCTGATTTGGTCCCATCTGACTATCATCTGTTCTCCAACATGACAAAAAGACTTGGCTGGGATCAAGTATCACAGTGATGATGACATCATATCTGCTGTTTATGACTTTTTTGACCTACAGGATGAAATACTCTTGACCAATGGGATCTAAGAACTACATCACCAAAGGAAGAAGTGAGTGAGTGCAAGTGAGACTATGTTTAAAAAATAAAATTCAGTTGGTCACATTTGTTGAGTGTATCTTGGTCAGCCTATAAAATTTTCAACTGACCCTTGTATCTTTTCAAGCTACCATAAAATGTTAGTCCCTAGTATTTGTGTTATAAAATAATTAGTATTTTGTGCTATTTCCAAACTAGTATATAATTACAATAGTATATGATACAACCTGTTATATTGTGTGCTTGCAGTACCGTTTAGTTTGTAATACAATGCATCTGATTCAAACTAAAATGGTGGCACCCTTGAGAATTCATTGTCAGTGTCTTTTTGTCATTTTATTCCTGTAAATAGCAATTTACTTTTTTTTTGTACAAGGCCCGGGAGCCACCCGAGGTAGAGGGTTACAGACTAAGAGGCACAGTTTATACAGTTATGTGGAAGTTGGTTCCACAGTGCTGCAGTTTGCAGAAAGAAGCTGCTTGAGTGGAATTTATATCTCACCAATGGAATACAGGAATGAGGGTGATTTACTACAATGTGTGTGGCATGGTGGTTCTTGACCATGAAGATTAGAACAGGTGGAAGTGTAGTTCGGCTGAGCACTTTCCAAACAAATAGCAATAGACTTGTGACATTTTGTCTGTGAGAAAAGGGATGTTTTTTTACTAAATGGGCCAGTACAGCCAGGCAACAAGTTATAACAATGCAGCAATGAAAGTATTAAATATAAAATTGTTATATAGTGATAACACAGACCAAATTTTACAGTGGTAACAAACCATCTGCAGAACGTCCAATTGAAAGGTAATCAGGGTGCATCTTACGTCAACAGATAATTAATTTGATTGTGTTTAATTTGTGGCCTTATGTCACCAGTAATATGAACACCACCTTGTGACTCACAAAATAAATTAGGATAAAAGAATGTATTTGGGAAAGAGAGAAAGGAAGATGAAAGAGATAGAGAGACATGTACACTAAAAGAAAGAGATAAAGATAGAATGCAAAAAAATAGATGAAGACAGAGACATAAACAGAGAGAGAGAAAATGAAATATAGACAAAGACTATTCGGCAGGTAAAGAAAAACAGACAAAATCAGAGAGAGTGAGAGAAATATACACCTGTAAGGAGAGATGTGCAGAGCTGAGAGAGAGATGTACACACAGAGGAAGAAACAGAGAAATGAGAGATACACACACACACACACACACAGAGGGAGAGGTGCAGAAAAATGAGAGTGGCATGCAGGAGAGATGTAGAGAGATAAGAAAAACACACACAGATAGACAAACACAGAGATGAGAGTGATACACTACACAAAGAGGGAAAGAAAAGGAGAGATGAGAGTGATATACAGAGGGAAAGAAAAAGAGAAATTAGAATGATATATATACACAGAGGGGAAGAAACAGGAGAGAGTCTCTCTCACTCACACACACAGGTGCAGAAAAATGAGAAATGAGACACGTATACAGAGGGAGGGAAGGACACAGACAAAAATAAAAAAAACTAAGTGAAAAAGACATGTAAAGAGATGAGATACATACAAAGATGTAAAAAGACAAATATATGGATGAAAAAAAGAAAGAAAGAAAGGGAGAAAGAAAGAAAGAAAAGAAAGAAAGAAAGAAAGAAAGAAAGAGAGAAAGAAAGAAAGAAAAGGAGAAAGAAAAAAGAAAGAAAGAAAGGGAAAGAAAAAGAAAGAAAGGAGGGAGAAAGAAAGAAAGGGAAAGAAAGAAAGGAGAAAGAAAGAAAGAAAGAAAGAAAGAAAGAAAGAAAGAAAGGGAGAAAAAGAAAGAAAGGAGAAAGAAAGAAAGGAAAAAAGAAAGAAAGAAAGGAGAAAGAAAGAAAGAAAGGAAAAGAAAGAAAGAAAGGAGAAAGAAAGAAAGAAAGGGAAAAGAAAGAAAGAAAGGAGAAAGAAAGAAAGAAAGGGAAGAAAGAAAGAAAGAAAGAAAGAAAGAAAGAAAGGGAAAAGAAAGAAAGGGAGAAAGGAAAAGAAAGAAAGAAAGGGAGAGAAAGAAAGAAAGAAAGGGAGAAAGAAAGAAAGAAAGGGAGAAAGAAAGAAAGAAAGGGAGAAAGAAGAAAGAAAGAAAGGGAGAAAGAAAGAAAGAAAGAAAGGAGAGAGAAAGAAAGAAAGAAAGAAAGGAGAGAGAAAGAAAGAAAGAAAGAAAGGAGAGAGAAAGAAAGAAAGAAAGAAAGGAGAGAGAAAGAAAGAAAGAAAGGAGAGAGAAAGAAAGAAAGAAAGGAGAGAGAAAGAAAGAAAGAAAGAAAGGGAGAAAGAAAGAAAGAAAGAAAGGGAGAAAGAAAGAAAGGGAGAAAGAAAAAGGGAGAAAGAAAGAAAGGGAGAAAGGGAGAGAGAAAGGGAGAGAGACAGGGAGAGAGACAGGGAGAGAGAAAGGGAGAGAGACAGGGAGAGAGAGGAGAGAGACAGGGAGAGAGAAAGAAAGAAAGACAGGAGAGAGAAAGAAAGAAAGACAGGGAGAAAGAAAGAAAGACAGGGAGAAAGAAAGAAAGACAGAGAGAAAAGATAGGAGAGACAGGTGGGATTTGCTTTTTTTCAGGTTATCAACCATTTGTGGGTTATTTAAAGCTAAAACATTCTTGGAGATTGTAAGAATAATTCTTTATTTTTGAAAGTGAATATGATATTAACAATTTTTTTTTTAAATAAAAATGATTTTTCCAGATACAAGTCCTACTATTTAGCCCATAGCTGGGGGAGAAGATGAATTCATACTAACAGGTAAGAAAAGGGAAGGTAAAAATGCAGACAGCAATAACAAGATTTATTACATTTTTACTCAAATGTATTAATATGACAAAGTGAAGCCCAAGAACGAAAAATTCTATTAGCACTGTACAATAGGGACTGCAACCAGAAGTAAATTAAGCACTCCAGATCATGAATATATAAGAAGAAGTAGCGAGAACAATAAAAGAGGAAACAAGAAGACAGTAGATAACAATTGACATTGCATTTAAATTTTTGAAAATCAAGGTTGGCTGGAAAGCAAGAAGCCAGAAGAGAGTCCCAGAAGCAAGAAATGTAAGAAAAGAAACTGTTACATCGAGCTTTATCTGTAAAATGGCGAAATCTTGTTGCCAATCTAGTACTGCATTTAAATCTAGGTACCATAGAAAAAAGGTCATCCAAACAATTACCATGAAAGTATTTATAGAAAAGGTACAGGGAAGCTAGATTATTACAGTGGTAAAGTGAAGCCAATATGTCAGCTCAGGACCAATAACATTGCAGATTCTTTGAATTTTATCAAGAAAATTTAAATATATAGCACGAGTACTAGACAATATGTAGTAGCAATTAAGCCCCCTAGGGAAACTGAAAAAGAAAAAAAAAAACAACTCAGATGTGTTTTCTTAATCCCAATTTTTTTTTTTTCAAATTCATAATCTGGAGTACATAATCACTAATAGTATACGAAAAAAGAACTCTAGATTATGAATTTAAATTTTCTTTTACTTAAAATGTAAAAGAAAAAAAAATCTAAGTGGTATGAGCTTGTTTTGGCTTCCATGAAAGGGATCAATTTACAATGAATTTACATAGAAAACTGGACCCTCCTATTAACTTTTATAAAATTAAATAATTTTTTTTTATATTCACAATCTGAAGTGCTTAATATATAAAAATGCCTATTGTAAAACTCCAAAATTCCATATAAAATATCTGTTGTGAATTACTCAATAAACAAAATACGAAGCTCAACAGGAAGAGATTGTTAGACATGTGGATTACAGACAAAATGGCAGATATATACAATGTTGTACTCCATGATACATTTATTTATTTAGTAAATGAACTCCTATAAATGTTTATGATAGATACTGGTACAGCACTAACATTTTGAACAAATTTAGGGTGAATATTATAAATTATAACAAGTCATAATAATCCCTTGAGGAGAAACGGTCAGATTTTGTAGCTGCCTTTCTCATTTCTCTTTAACTAGTATAAAAAAAGATTTTTTTTTTTTTTTTTAATCATTTCACGCCAAGCAAAGCAATAAACCACTAAGACACAAGGGGTTACTGAGAATATGAGAAAAAATACTATTAAGAGAGAGAATAATAAAAAAACAACAAGATAACAATTGACATGGCATTGAAATTTTTGAAGATTGTAGGTGGCATGGAAGCAAAAAACCAGAAAGGAATTCCACAAGCAAGAAGTTACATCTAGCTACTTCATGAGTAAAATGATGAGACCTAATTGCCAATCTAGTACTACATTTAAATTCATGTGGTCAAGGTACCAAGCAGGAAAGCTCATCAGAACAATTGCCATGAAAATATTTATAGAAAAGTTACATGGAAGCCACATCAAAATGGTAGGAATTTATTGAAGATGCCTGGTTAAGACTGATAACATTAAAGACTCTTCTTTGCATTTTGCCAAGAATCTCAAGATATACAACAGGAGCACCAAACCAGATATGGCAGCAGTATTCAATGCAAAGACAAATGGTAGATTTATAAATGTGCTGATAGATTCTGGCAAGAAATAATTGTCTCACACAACACAGTGAACCAACTTTCCTAGCAGCAGACCTAGTAATTGATCCAATATAATGCAGTGATAATATTTTATCTTATCGCTTAAGGACACATGGCACAGTGGATAAAGGTGTTGGTTAGATCCAGTTACAGGACCCAAAGAGTGTGAGTTCAATACCCAGTTAAGGCAGTGGAGAACTTGAAGAGGAGAATTAACAGGAGATAACCGACATCCATTAAACATGGCACATGGAACTAGAACAGTCTACCCCAGGGTTCAGTTCAACATTCCAACCACCGGCCAAAATATGGAGACAAAGATGAGGACAATAGTCTGAATAATGCAAATAGTGTAAAATTTCAGAGTCATAGGCAGATATCAATAACATAGCACAATTTTCTAACTTCACATTTGTAAATAACAAAAACTAATTAATTGTAATAAGTCAGGGATCAATTTATTAGATTGTTTATTTACACTATTATTGTTGGTTCCAATTCTAACTGGAATGTCTACAAAAAGTTCAGACTTCCCAGATTTATAGACAAAACCCACAGATGCATGCTGGGATTTCTTACAAGCCAATAGGCTACTTCTCAGTTTTATCCGACTTAGTTCTGTTCTTTCTTGAAGTCAGAACGCTGTGATCGTTTGTTTATACCCCCCCTTTTAACAACATTCTTAGTATGTAAACTTTTTTCCTTATTACTGTTGCTTTGTCTACTTTTGTCCTCCATGTAATGTTTACATGCTTAATATTATTCTTGTTCTGTTTTTATCTTTCTTTTGATATGTTTATTGGAAATTTTGTCAGTTCTCTTTGTTTAGTATTTCTACCAATTACATTTAACCATGACTTTTGTAATAAGTTAAAATATTACTAATGGTTTATACATTTGACTTGTAAATATTTAATTGCCAGTATGCATTTCAAATTGTTTCAGCAACAGTATTGATATCAATTTCTTTATTACTGTTGCTTTGCTTACTTTTGGCCTGAATATATTGTTTGCATGTTTGATATTATTTTTCTTCTGTTCTTTCTTGACTTAAAGTCAGAATGCTGTGATCACTTGTTTGTATCCCCTTTTGTGTGTTAACATTATTCTTAGTTTGTAAACTTCTTGCTTTATTACTGCTGATTTGCATATATTATTTGCTTGCACTGTTCTTTTCTTTCTCTTGTTTATTGTAAACTTTGTTAATTTTGTTTGTTGAGCATTTCTGCCAATTACACTATAATTATATTATTTATTGGAAACATCAGCTAGCAAACTTTTATAAAATGGTAAATAAGGATTTCCTTAGATTTGGTTCACATATTTTAATAATTTAGTAAACATTTATAAATTTATGAATAAAAAATGTTTTTATATTTTTTTTTCATAAATTGGTAAATATTGCATTGCATTAGTTTTAATACAATTGTATTAGTTTTTAGAATTTTTTTTAAACGTCTTCATGCAACATATTTTGTTCTTTAGGTCCTTTCATCATCAGACAAGTTTATGCTTGATGAAACCCTAAAGAACAAAACATGTCACAAAAAAACTTTTTCTACTGCATCATACATCTTTCCCGCAAAATTTTTCAATATGTAAAAGTTTATATATTGCAATCCTATAATGTTATAAATATAAAATCATTATGGTAAATAATCGAATAAATAAATATAGGGGAATTGAAAATAACTCCCTATTTTATGTATGATGGACTCTCCCATCTTGTAAAAATTATAGTTAGACAGGAGAGTCCATCATATATAAAATAGGAAGTTACTTTTCAATCACTCTGTAGTGATTAATATTATTGTTGTCAATTCTCAAGAACAAAAAAAAAGTATAAATTCACTTTTATCATAATGTTTACGTTTTATTATAATTCTAATAATAGCTTTTTAAAACGATAAACATTGGCAAAAGTGAAGGTAGTTGAAATAATAAATGTCAATGAAAAAAAAAAAATAAAAATCGCCATTTTGACCCACCATTTTTTTTTTTTTTTTTGCAGGCATGAGGGTCCAAGTTTTCCCATACTTCTTTACAAAATTTGGATGTTCTCATGGTTCAACCAGCATTTCACTTGGGAACAATGTAGAATAATAAATTAGATGTATACTTAACTCTGTACAGGACAATATATTCATACATTTGTATTAACTGGAGACAAGAGAGAAAGAAAAAAAAAAAGGGGTACTCTAAAACGTGAAAAGGAACAGGAAGTCGGATATTTGGTGAGAAACCTGTTGGAGGAAGTATGGTGGAAAGCGTATAAAGAGTTAAGACACTCACTAACCTATTTTACTGGGACCGTAATCAAATTCTTTCTCCCCTTAATTATTGGTGGGTCATGTATTACATTAACACATTCACTGCTACCATGGATATTTGAATGCTTATATGGCACGTTTAGGAGGGAAGGGGCATATTCTACAAATAAATCAAAGATTGCTTTTTTCACTGCAAATTATTCATTATATCATATCCAAGTACTTTACAAAAAATTAGAGCTGATTACACAATATTTCAAGCTCAATTTAGGTATATAGTTTGTAACCATGCAATGAGATGAGGTAACAAACCGTAGATTTGTCTGCGGAATATCATTACATTATTGTTACATAATTATAGTGAAATCATTAAGGTTTTTTTTGTCAAAATAATTTTATTTTTGGTCTTATATTAATTTAAAATATTCCTTTTTATAGGCTTTATTTTTGAAATGGAATAAGACCATTCTAAATTTTAAAATTTTACTATTGCCCATCAAAATGACTGGAAGAAAGCGATCTAAAAACAATGGAAAAGAGAGGTAACAAAGTTTAAAAGAAATAGCTCCAGTTTGTTTAACTTAGGAAATTTAATATTGCAGCCAAAGTAATCTAAAATGCTGCCAATAAAAAATTGAAAAATACCCAACAACAAATCAAATATGGCATCAAAATTTATATTATTTTTATTTATTTGTTATGTAACTAAATACATAATTGCCAACAATGTTTCTGTAAAACTTGATATTTCCTGTAATAAATTCTTAATAAACATTATTATTTTACTGAAGTGTAAGGTAGTCAGTTCTACATTTACTATTTCTGATGGCTAACCATGAAAAGAAATGCTGATCAAAACTGCCTGAAACCTTTAAGTGCATACTGCCACAAAATTATCAAATGTTGGATACACCTCTACTCTGCCAATGTCATCCATTGTTAGAGATAGCATTAGAAAATGTTATACAAGAAGTTTTATTTTGGTGAATAAAATTAAAAACATTCATAGTTACATTGGATGTTTCAACTCTTGTATCTATATTTTTGGTAGGTATTATTAGAAATTGCTATGTAAAACTATTTGTGCTTTATTTTTGTTTTTAATCATTTTTCACCCTAAGAAAGGCAATAATGGCTACTAGGATGTAAAGTGCTACTGAGACTGAAAAAACAGAGGACAATGACAAAACAGGATTCAAGAAGATAGATGACAATTGACATTGCATTTAAATTTTTGAAGATCCTAGTTGACAAGAAAGCATGAAACCAGAAGAGAGTTCCACAAGCGAGAAGTGCAGAAGAAACTATTAGCATAGAACTTACAGTTTCAACAGTGAAATGATAAATACAATTCATTAACACATTTACAACTAGATTTTTAATAATATCTCTACCAAAAACAGATGACATTATGTAAAGTTCAAATATCCATGGTATTAGGGAATGTCTGAATAAATTTAAGTTTATTTACCAAAAATATAGCATAAGTAGTCGTATATAACAATTTCTAATTGTTTTATGTATTTATATATACTTTTAAAATGTGTGTTTTTAAACTAATGATATATGATACTTCTGCACAACCAAAACACAGTAATACTTATGCATGACTGACATATTTTAGATTTTTTCAGGTCCTTATAAATATCAATATAAAGCGGAAAGAGTAGTCATCCAACATAGAGAGCAGTCGTAGAGTTCTTGAGTATACTGAGCAGAAAGAGAACAGTCATCAAACTCTTGGTCATGTCAAGCAGAAAATAATTGGATCATTATTATAGGGGTGAGTATGAACTTAGGACAACTACACTATTTTTTTTTATAAAGGTATCATTACTTTATGCAGAATTAGTAATCTTTTCATATATTTTTCTCTATCAATGTTGATAGGATTTTCTTTCCAGCTTTTGTAACAATCATAACAAGACTGGATCATTATTATAGGGGTGAGCATGAACACAAATCCTAGATTATTTTTTATAAAGATATTATTTTATGCAGCAGTTAGTAATCTTTGCATTCCTTTTTTAATATTGATATGATTTTTCTTTTTAGTTTTTTGTCAGAAACAAAAACACACAAATCAGATCATTATAAACAGGATAAGTGCAAACACTAACACAACATAATTAAGTTGCAAAGTGGAATGGAAATTGCTTTATTCCTCAAGTTAAAACAAGTTGATCGGTACTGCTGTAACAAAATGCACGCTACAATCTGCTGTTTTTGCTGGGTTTCAATTAAAGACAGACACACAAGCAGAAAATGATTGCTATGATGTAAAAAATTATTTGCAAATAAATAACTACAGTGTAATTAGCATTTAATATGCCTGGAGTTATATCCCTTTAAAATTTGGATCAATATAGATATTTTGAAAAAAAATAAAAAATATTCATTTGTTATATAATTGTTACATTTGGTGTATGAAATGTGTATTCATATGTAACAACTATTATGGGATAATGAAGAATCAATAATAATATAATTAATATAAATTAAGTATTGCTACTCACGCTTGTTAAAGTAACTTTCTGTGGGATATTTTCCAGAGAATTGGCTTCATTCTTATCTTTCTGACAAGAACGAATTTCATCCAAGTTCATGTAATCACTAACAGACTCAACAGTTTTTAATGAAAGGGGAGAGTCCATAGAATTTGGTATGAATGAAGATTGACCACCACAATGATAACTCTTTGGTCGGTCAGACTTCCAAGTGCTTGGTGGACCTTTTCCAAAGGTGCTGCAGCCTCCAACCCGCATTGTTGGTTCCAGGTGTTCAGAGTTACCAACAATTACCCGGATGTGGTTGGCGGAAATATTATTGGTACCAAAGATAGATAAGTTGGCATTTTTTGTTGTTGGTGACACACAAAACGAAGGAGCATTTGCATCACCTGAACTCAGAGTTCGGTGAAAAGTCGGTCTGCCATAATCAGATCTTACTGCTGGAGCCACAGGAGCAGGTAGTTTTCTGGGTTTCTCAATATTGATGCATTGAATTTCACAGAGTTTACCCTCCGGAAACTCAAGAACCTCTGGGTTTTTTACTTCTGAAGGGTTTTCATCCTCGGTTTCAAATGAGTTTTGATCCTGATTATCACAAGGTTGCTGATCAAGACTTTTAGAAACATTTTCATCTACATTCTGGTTTACATTTTCATCCTTGTTTTCATTCTCGTTTGGATTTGTGATCTGCGTGTTTATAATAGATAAATCACAGGTTAATCCAGGGTCATAGTTCTCAAGAATTTGAACATAACAAGCAGGAACATGGAAACTATTTCCGTCTTTCATGTATTTAACCTGCCACCAATCTGTGGAGGCTTTGCATTTCAATTCATAAATATCTCCTGTAGTCATGGTAATTTTCTCTCCACTGTCATAATTGTATTCGTAATCATACAATGCTTTCAAGTACACTGGTTTAACATTCTCATCTTTATTCTCTACTGTCTCTTCAAATTCTTTCACTGCAATCTCTTCATGTTCTTTACCATCATCTCCTTTTGATACATCTTCACTGGCATCAGATACAATGTCCATTGGTTCACTGACTTCATGGTTTTGAGTCAATGTTGTTGGAGACAAACTTTCAGTTACAAAATTTTGGCAATCTGGACTTGTTGTCATGGTTATATGTAAGCGTCCCACAGGTATAGAGAATTTATTTCACAAATACCTACTGTCATCTGGCCGTTCACTCAGTAGTATTACTTGTTAAACTGAACAGTTTTTTTCTTTTTTTTTTTAAACAATGTTTTAAGAAAAAAAAAAAAAGAAATCCTTTCTGTTTTGATATGGAAATCTAAATTGTTTCAAAGTTCATTGCTGTATTTTTGATTAGGTTTACCTGGAAAATCCATTTCTGTTGCACCTGAAAGACATCAAAAGAAGAAATATTAAATTATAATTCTTTATATTGTTGTTATAAATAATATTAGGTGGAATAGTAGGTAATTTCTGCTTGATTTGTTAACTTTATTCTTAAAAAAAAAAAGAAAGAGAAGGGGCAGAGAGAGAGAGAAAGAAAAAAGAGAGAGAGAGAAAAGAGAGAGAGAGAGAAAAAAGAGAGAGAGAGAGAAAAAAGAAAAGAGAGAGAGAGAAAAAAAAAAGAGAGAGAGAGAGAAAAAAAAAGAAAAGAGAGAGAGAGAAAAAAAAAAGAAAAAGAGAGAGAGAGAAAAAAAGAAAAAGAGAGAGAGAGAGAGAAAAAAGAAAAGAGAGAGAGAGAGAGAAAAAAGAAAAAGAGAGAGAGAGAAAAAAAAAGAAAAAGAGAGAGAGAGAGAAAAAAGAAAAAGAGAGAGAGAGAAAGAGAAAAAAAGAAAAAGAGAGAGAGAGAGAGAAAAAAAGAAAAAGAGAAAAAAAGAAAAAGAGAGAGAAAAAAAGAAAAAAGAGAGAGAGAGAAAAAGAAAAAAGAGAGAGAGAGAAAAAGAAAAAAGAAAATAAAAGGAAAAGAAGAATAAATATAATAATTTATTCAGTTATATATTCACCATTTTTTGCAATGACTTGTTGTGATTTATTCACCAGGTTTTTAAAATTTTAAGGTAATTAAACATAGAATAGGCTGTGTTAAATGTAGTTTTTCCCAACACTACAAACTGATACAAGACCAAAACATTAATGAAAACCTTGTGGTCTATTGAACTAAAAAAAAAAAAAAAAAAAAAAAAAATATCATCACTAAGAACTATGTCAGATAACAGAAACTAACAATGGCCGGTGCAAAGGTCTCATGTCACCACCCCCATGAATCTATGATACAGGGACCCTCCACTCTACTACATCTCAATTTTCATAAGGTAATATTCATATAAAATACAAATTTTATTGTAACCTAATTATGCACAATAATGGATCATATGCAATATAGGTGAACAATTCAATTAGGAAAATTGGAAATAAATACAATGTATCTAAATACAAATTAGAGACGTCATAATTGATCATTCCATCTTAAATAAATCAACAATGTTTTGCAGCAATTTTTAACAGTTGAATTTAAAAAGTTGAGTAATTTTAACACATTCAACATTATGGATGAAAAATGGTGAATTTTTCATAGTGTTTTTTTCAGACTTGGCATGAGCAAAACAAATTCACAGATTTGAACAAAAAAAAAATAAATAAATAAAATAAGAAAGAATGAAGTCAAAATCTACAGAAACTTTTTGTCTTTTAATAGTCAGTTGTGCTTGGTTTAATTTGCAACATTATATAAATGTAAGTAGAAAACAAAAGAAACAAAAATGTTGATAAGATAAATAGAGTCACAGAGCACTGCCCAAAATCAGTCTCAAGTCAAGGGTTTCAAGGATAGTACGCACCAGCCCTGAAAGCATATCACTTGACTAATTTCAACAGCAGCAATAATTAAAAATGGATAGCACATATAACTCAAAGAGAAAATAATGACATAATGTAAATGTTGACTTTCCACACTACTTCAAACAAAAGGTTAGGAAGGGAACCTCCATCAATACTGTAAAGAGCTATAGCAGTTACTGACCTTCAGAAACCTATTTTCTGGAAAAATTCTTTTCAGAGAAAGATTTTATAAAATTTCAACTGAATGTAGCACTGGTTGCTTGGTCATTGAATGCTAAATGTTTCCTTATAAGGAAATGGCTAATATTACAATTATCATTAGGCAGAGTTATAAACAATTTCTGTTTTTATTTATCAACTTTATTTTTCAAAATACAAAGTATACTTTATTAAATTGTATATTCACTATTATTTGTAATGACATGTTGCCACTGATCAGTCAACTCTTTTATGCCTTTCGAGTAAAATTTCACAGGTTTTGATGTTATTGATTGATTTGGGGTTTTTTTTTTTAGTTTATCAACCCTTTGTAGGTTATTTAAAGCCAAAAAATATTTGGGATTGTAAGAATAGTTCTTTTTTTGTTTTTGCAAACAAATAATGCATTTACAGTTTTTGGAGAATACCAATTATTTTTTTTGTCCTACTATTTAACCCATAGCTGGAGGGAGGTAAATGACTCATACGGAAATGTAATGGACCTATCTGGAATTTGAACTTAGCTATCAGATTTTTCATTCTAAGCCACTATCCATTATACCACTCACATATCTGGATTTGATGTGAAAAAGAAAAATTTCACCAAAGGATTTTGCAGCATTAAAAAAAAAAAAAGAAGGTAATAATCACTTGCTACAAGGTCAAGTGAATATGGCAGGTGGCATAGAGCAGTTACAAAATTTTTCTTATGTTATTCTTGATGTATGTAACCTTGCATTGTTATGGATTAATTCGTTTTCTACAACTTACCAAACCTTTGCAAGTTATTTAGAACCAGAAAATATTTTTAGATTGTAGGACATTTTTTTTAAAGATGATTTAGTGAATGTTCTCGTATTTGGGCGACAGCTACCCAGTCCTCACTTTCCAGTTTTGATAGAGTCCAAAAGCTTCTCCTTGTCCTTGTAGGTGACAACTTATTGTCCATCCTCCAACCTCACTCACAGGCAGGATTTGACAAGCTCTATTGCTACTTCCATGGAAAGTGCTCAGGCAAACTGCATTCCATGGTTCCACCAGTTCTATCATTCACAACTAAGACCCAACATGCAAACCAATCACATTCCCTCTGTATTCTATTGGTGAGAAGAAAGTTCAACTCTAGTAGTTCCTTCCCACGAACAACTGTTCTGTGGAATTGCCTCCCAAGAGGATGTTTTCCCGATCACTACAATCTTAACCTGTTCATGTCTAGAATTAACTGTTATCTTCCTCGCCTATCTTCTTCACCTATCCGTTTTCCTCAAGTGGTCCTTGAGCATTGTATAGGGTGAATATAACGAACCTAATTGAAATTTGAACTTGTTTCTCCAATTAACAATTCTGGGCCATTTTTCATTACACCATCTGCACATCCAAGCTTATAGCACCTGGTATTCCAAAATATTTTCCTGTGTTATTCTTACTGTATGATGATATGTGTTGTGATAGAGATTTTTCCTTTAATCCACCATGTATGCTGCCACTGCTGTACAAAAAATATGAAGTCTGTTGAAGGACTCTAAATTTATTCTTAACTGCCATGTATGATTAGTAGTTTTGATGGTACATTAGTCATTACAACTGGTTACACAAAACAGAAATTTAGTAATGGATTTGAGATTTCTGTTTTTCAGGAAATTTACTATGGATAATTACTTATGCCTATTTCACCCTAATGGCTTGTATTGGAGCAAAAGATGATGGGAATAAGAGGAAAAGAACAACTTTGGAGTTATCACAAAAAGTGGAAATTTTAAACAGACTAGATGCTGGTGAAAGTTAATTGTAACTAATGGCTGAGTTCAACATAAGAAAGTCAACATTGTATGATATAAAATCTTCCAAAGAAACTACTCTCCAGTGTTTATACTGTCACAATGAACAAGGAACTAAAAAAACATGATGTGATGAAACCTGGGTTGAAATTGAAAATGCTATTGAAAAGGTTGTCAGTTTTATGGAAAGAAAGCCAGCACTAAGCTATGTTGATTGCAACAGTGCACAGAGTTAAAGTGTCTCTTGTTTAAAAAATTTCAAGAACAAAAGCAAAACGAGATGCGGAAATGACATTAGTAGAGAAAGAATCATCATGCAATGGCAATTAAAAAAAAAAACACATTACATTATTTGTTTTACATATGTGGCATACTTAATTAAATGAATTACATAATTTATTTCTTTTTCCTTAAAATCAATTCCATTATATTTCACTCACCATTAGCTTATTTTGTTTACTATAAAACATTGAGAATAAATGTTAAACCTGATTTCAGTTGTTTTATTTTAGTCTAAATATAACCCCTCACATCCGAACTTTGTAACCAATTCCTCATATCCGGAAAGCCTTCTTAGTCCAGTTGCAGGGATTCTACTGTAGTTTTCTTTTGGATTTCTTGTCTCAGGAACTCCTTTCTGGTTTCTTGTTTCCCTGTTTCAAAAATTTAAATGTAACATCAGTTCCCCATATTCCGTTTTCCTGAATCATGTCCTTTCTCCTCACTAAAATCTTCTCATTTGCTTTCACTTCCAGTAACGCTTGTGTCTTAGTGGCATTATTGACTTGTTTGGAATGAAATGATTAAAACAATAAAAAACAACAACTATAAACATTATATATAGTGGATATGGTTAGAGTTTTAAACAGTGTTTTTTAATACCTACTAGCCTGAAGCATTTGAAATTAATAAAGAAAATTTATAGTAATAAAAAAAATGACAGAGTATAAATAAAAAAAAAACCCCAGAAATTACAATTTTGTTTATAAGCAGCTGGACTCAAATTTGACAACTACCCCTTACTGATGTCAAAATGGTTTAAGCAACAAAAATAGTAAAAACCTCTTCTAGTTTCATCTTCTATCTTAGTGGCTTTATCCCCTTGCTTGGGGTGAAATGATTAAAAAAAAAAAAAACGTTATTATTTTAAACTGTATCCAAGAATTTCACTAGTTTAGTTACATTGTAATGTCTTTTCTATTTATTAGTCCCAAGTATGAAAAAAATTGGCCAAGTTGGACCTTCATGCTTGCAAAACAAAAAAAACAAAAAACGGCATGTCAAAAGCATGATTTTTCCCTTGACACTGCTATTATTTTAACTACCTTCACTCCTCGGCAATTTTTATTGTTTTTAAAAAGCAATGATTAGAATTGCAATAAAATTTAAACATATGAAAGTGAATTTATACATTTTCTTTGTTATTGAAAATTTATAACAAAAATAATAAACATTATTTATTAAATTGTTTACTTTCACTATATTATTTATTTAAATGGTTGGCAAAATATTGGCTAATTGCTAACTGATTCAAATTTTATAAAAATGCTAAAGAAGGATTTCCTTTTAAATGGTTCATATATTTTAATAATTTAGTAAATGATTATAAATTTATGAATAAAAAAATGTTTTCATATTTATTTCTTTATAAATTGGTAAATAATAACTATTGCAGTGCATTAGTTTTAGAATGTTGTAAATATAAAATTAGTCTTGTAAATAAACAAACTAGTGTTTAATATTTTTGTTGCTAATTCTCAAAGGCAAAAGAAAATGTATAAATTCACTTTCGTCATATTTTTAGGGTTTATTCAAATTCTAATTAACTCTTTTTAAAGCAATAAACATTGCCGAAGAGTGTAAGCAGTAAAATATTAGGTTGGTGCAAAAATAATGACATAATAATGTCGTTTTTTGACGTAACGTCAAAAAACGACATTATTACGCCATTATTTTTGCACCAACCTAATAATAGCAGTGTCAATGGAAATACATCGTTTTTTTTGTAAGCATGAAAGCTCAAGTTGGCACAAAAATTTAAGCAATCCTAAGAATTAATAATAAAGTTTTAAAAAACTTGATTATTACTTCTTGTGTTAAAATCAAGTAACCCAAGTACAGGTCAAAATCCTAAGTTATTTATTAAAAAAGAAAAAAACAAAAAATTGTGTACTTTTGTATCTATTAACTCTTTTCCCGTCAATTATCTTGGGAAAAAACGTTTCATTTTCAGGCAATTTTTTTCTTTATTTGATTTAACATAGTAACTAAGAAACTGAGGCACCTTGAAGTACTTGAATGGTGACTAACACCTCTACCAGATGTACGAATTGACAATTGGACTCGTTTCAAACTCAGAAGGGCATAAAAAGAATCAAGATTGACATATGGCTTTTTAAAATTATGTTTTGGAGGTGTTTATTTGTCCAGGTCTGAAAAAGACACTTTCGTTAAAAATGTATATACATGTCTACACTGTAGGAAGGGGTTAAAACACTTATTATCAGTCCCATGATTGGATGTGGTCATAGGATCACTTGACCAGCTTCCTCCATGTGTCCCAGTTGCATGCCAATATCCGAGTTTCTGTGAATGATCCTTCAGTCCACTCACTGACATTATCAGCCCATTTTTTTTGGGGGGGTTACCTCTGTCTAACTCTTCTTTTACTTTAGGTGGTGTTTTATAGGATGGTAGTGGAGAGAGTGTTGGTTCTTCTGATATACCCATACCATTTCAACTTTCTCTTCTTGATAATGACTATGAACTCTTCAGGTGGGTCTGTTCCTTGTGTGATGGGGGTCTTGCACTGCAAATCAGCAGAAGAAGGTGGAACTTGACAGACCAAGCGTCCGACAGCCCAATGCAACCAGGTTTGCCAGATCTAGCCTGTCTCAATCCTCTGAGCCGCGACAGATACTTCTAGCCAAGTGCGTAGGCTTTTCCATCATGCAGAGTTGTCTACTAAAATCAAATTCATGCAAAGAGCCTCGTCAAACTCTTTGCCATCTCCACCAAAGGGGAGGAAGGGAATAAGGAGAGAGGATGACAACCCTAATGCAAGCAGGTGCCAACTACTACAACTTGCTCTGCATTATTTGGGATGTCATCTATATAGGAAATACCTATGATAGTTCTGTAGTATCTAATTTCTAAAGTATGGATTCTTTGCTGTAATTCTGCAGTTAATGTCCAAGATTTGCAGACATACAGAAAGATTGAGAAGGCCAATGCATGTAACAGTCTGATCTTTGATTTCAGGCTGATGGAGTATTTCCAGATGGTTCTTAATTTTGCAACAGTTGACATTCTTTGTGCTATTCTTAAAATTATTTCTATTCAGTTCTATCCATTAAAACAGTGTTTCTGTGTTTTACCACTGACAATCCAACTTTTGTGGGTCGGGAAGGTGCATCACTTTCTTTAAAATGTTTACTTTAAAACCCAATTTTTTTTTTTATTCAAGCTTTTATGTATTTGGGGATTGCCCCACTTTGTTTGCTAGGGCATCTGCTTGGTGTCATTCTGTTTAGGACTATAAAAGGAAGGACATAACTTTCACCTTTCTCTTTTTTGCTCACTCAAACAAAATGTGGTAGATAGACATATCTACTCTTCACTTCTGTGCAGATTTAGTTGCCCAGCAGCTGACTACCTAAATTTCAATCTAACCATGTGGCACACATCTCTCTTTTACACACACACTGGAAAAGTACATAAATGTTTGCTTTCCTTTGTTGAGTCATCTGTATACACAAATATTTTTTCTTTTGTGAGTTATGTTGTTCTTTACACAAAAATATACGTATGAAAATCCTCAACCTGTTGAATTCATTTACTTTGAAATTCTTCATCCCCATCAGCAACGAGTTGTAACTCTTCCTACGACAAAATGGTGACCATCAGCAGCCTTGTCCATTACTATCCTGTAGCATCACATTTGCTACTGCATTAATAAATGTAAAATTTCAAACTGCTTGTTACCAGGTTCTCAATCCTTGAAACACAAAAAAGAGAAACCAAGCCTGACAGTTGAACAAAAATTTTAGTCACAATGCCATTTCTCTATTTTGATTGCGAATAATCCTCATACATAAAATGTAATTTTTTTGTGATGTCAACAAATACTCATTTGACCCTTTTGTAATGCTCATTGTAGCAGAGACTTTGTAATCACAGATACCACTATGGTACGCTGTTGAACAATACTGGTGTCAAACGCCTTCAAATATCACTCACACTAATAGTACTTGCTCAAAAGTAACCACCATATAGTGATCTGAATAGAGAAATAGTATAGTGAATAGAGTAGAGAATAGCGATCCATATAGTAATAGAGGACAGACTAGAAATAACAATCTGAACAGTAATCAGTATAGACTAGAATGACGATCATTTAGACAGCAAGCGATTTCCTACTTATGTGTTTCTCCTATAGTCACATGGTCCACTTAACACTTTCACTGCTACTCATTTGCCCAGTGCTGCCCCCATCCGGCCAGCCATTTTTAAAGAAAATGCCAAATTTCAACCTACATATTTTATTATACAGAAAACTGGCACCAGTGTGTTTTACAGCATTCCATTTTCATGGATATACCTAGTATTACCAGATCAGTAATGGGTATACACAAGATATCTTTTGAAGCATTGTCCTTTGTGATTTTACGATAGATACCGCAACGGGACACTCATACAAGCGGTATGCAAAAAACGTAGATTTCTGTACTTAGCCAGCTGGAGCAAGATAAGAAAAATGAAGATCTCCATAGTTAGCAGTGGAAGTGTTAATTCCATAATGGGATCGCCTGTGTCTGCTCACTGGTGATCTATGTTCAAACTCCAGTGTCTGTAGTGACACTTTATTCCTATATAACAAATTTGTATTGCTATACATTTTTATTAAATAATTTTCACAGATTACTACCCTCTGATGATAAAGTCCTAACCCAATGATTACACAGGATTTCTAAACGGTAACTGAAAAATTGTTGGTACTCTTTACCAACTTCAGAACATGGGTCAGAATCTTTGAGTTAAAATTCTACTAACTTCAATTTAAGCCTCCCCACCCTCGAAATGATATCTTCCAATATTTCTATTGGCAAAATTGTACAAGATGCTAGAGCAAGGGATAGGGGAATAAAGCCCTACCAGAATTCATTATTGGCAGACACAACCATAACATAAAATGTGCAGACATACAAAGGAAACTACAAGAACTTCTACAGAATGTAATGAAGGAAAGCAAGAAGAAAGGACTAAGCATCAATTACAGGAAGACAGAATGCATGATTCTTTGCAAAAGGAACAACCCAACATGCAATTTACAAATTGGAGATACCAAAATCAAACAAGTAGGATGGAAAGTGTATCATTGAAATCAGAAGCCACATTGGTATTGTGAAAGATGCCTTCCAAAAGCTAAGCAAAGTACTAAAAAACAAAAACTTTTCATTAGAAACAAAGAAAAAAGTACTGAACTATTGTGTAATATCAGTCCTCCTATAGAGCAGTGAATGCTGAACAATCTCTTCACAGATGATGAGATTTGAAGCAACAGAAATGTGGTTCTACAGAAGGATTTCAAGAAATCCCATAGACTAAACACGTGAGCAAGGAAGTTTTAGTGAAAAAAAAACAAAAAACAAAAAGGACATTTATACTTAACATCAGGAAGAGACAGTTGAGATTTCTAGGACACATAATGAGGAAAGAGGGTTCGGAAAATTTGATACTCACAAGACAGATTCAAAGCAAGAGGGACAGGAAAGCAACAACCTTCCTAGCGAACTTGAGTAAATAGACGATGGAGTAAAGGTTTAGGAGAGATAACAAAAATAAAATTTATTAAGAGTTACAACGAACAGGAAATTGTGGAGAGCCATGATCGCCAATGTTCTGAAGGGACACAAAAAATATGGACCTGTTTATTTACGAAATATAGTCGCAACGGACTTCCAAAAACTAAAAGTAAAACAATGACAAACATGCTTCACCCTACCACACGAAGGAAAACTCAAGTGGAAGATGTGATGATTCAAAGTTTAAATTTAAAAAATACAAGGCGCCAAAAATTAAAAGGACTCAAATTTTATCTGTAGTGTAGAATCATCTATTTGAATACGTTAAAAAAAGTTGAATGTTTCGTTATTAATTTCCACGTCGCTCAGTATGAACTTGTAAGGAGTCCATCTCTTTAAACTAAAACTGCAAAAAAAAAAAAAAAAAAAAATCATGTTTGAATACAATTATTACTGAATTAAATCGATTTCATTTAAGTCCCCCCCAATAGGAATTTTCATATTTCGAAGATTGATATTTAAAGAAAGAGACTATGTATGTTCTTTTTAATTAAATAAATACACGCGAATTGATTCTTAATATAAATCATGAATTATTAATATTTTCGCCTATTCAACATTTCAATTCGACAGGGTCGTAATTTCTTTAGTTTTTGATAAAAAAAAAAATAATGTGACTACAAAAATTCATTTGTTTTCTTCTTTTTCCTTTGACATTGTGTTTTTTTTTTTGCTGTTTTTTTTTTTTTTCTTTTTAACTATCATTAAAATTAAGAAGCTTTTTTCAACTAGACGATAAGATTGAATGAAAGTAACTGTTTCGCGTTAAAAATAATAAAATGAAAATGTAAGTCCCGATAATTTTTGTACCGGGACTCACATCTGCGTATATGTCTTAGTCTTTTCTTCTTATCACTAGCAAGTTAAGTTAGTTATTAAAAAAAAAAAAAAAATAAATAAATATTATATAAGATTTCACTTTCAGCAAAAAATTACTACACAAATATAAATTTGATTTGAACGATTGGGTGGTAGTGGAGAATCAACCTATTAGAATTAATTAAAGAAAATGTACCAGTTTAATTACTTGCGTCCTTCATAGTACATATTGAATGGTACAGTTTTACTTTCAATCAAATTCGTTCCTCAAAGAGACACGGCATGATTTTTGATGATGAGGAAGGGAAGACATTGCCGACCAGAACAAAAAAGGGATAAATGAAATAAATAATTTTTTTTTAATTAAAATAACAATTTTTTTTAATGAAAAAAAAAATTAATTTAAAATAAAGTATTATTTAAAAAAAAATTCTTTATTTTAATTTTAAAAAATAAAGAATACATTTTTTAAAATTTAAAACATAAAAATAAAATAAAGAATAAAATAAAATTTTGATTTTTGATATTTGGTCAGATTGTCGACAGTAGGTCGATCCGAGAACTTTTCAGCAACCCATATAAAGTAAAAAGTAAAACTGTAGAAATCATAAAGGCAGCTTGAAATCCCTATAGTCACAAATTAAATTTAGTAGCCATTACTTTACAATTAAGCCTTAATGATTAAGATGCCCGCCTCTACGATAGAGGGTGGCGTGTGCGTTAAAAAAATAAATTATTATTGACACCGGTGCCTCATAAAAAAAATTTTATTTGGCATTTTTTCACAACAAAAACGCTTATTTTCTTTTTCAACATGATCTCCTTCCTTGTCAATGCCCTTGATTCAGCAGTGAATGACCAGTTATTGAACATTTCAGATCGAATTTCAATAATCTAATAACCTGTCAAGCTTATTGATTTTTACTATGATTTATTTTAAATATAAAGATTCCAGAATGATACAACTAAAAAACGATTAGTTTAAGAGTTTACTTTAAATTTAATAATGTATCTCCACGTTAGTATTTAAAAAAAAACAAAAAAAAACACAAGTACCGTGTTGGTATACTTTTGAAATAAAAATGTCTTTGGTAAAACAGAAGATAAAATGAGCATTCAGTTAACTTTCAATTCAAATAAAAGTCCTTTTTATGACTGAATAGTTTATCGAACAGGTTAGCATATGATGTGTGTGTGTGAGTGAGAGAGAGAGTTCTCTTTTTTTTGTAAGCAAGGGAATGCAATGAAGTTGTCAGTAATCGTAAGCAATAATAAAAAAAATCACAACATACAGTCACCGGAGACAAAAGTAATGTGCTGGCCGAACAGTAGGAGAGCGTTTTAGAGAATCTATATAACATAACTTCAAGAAATTTGTTAAAATATATATAAAATTTACTTTTGTTCACATTACAACACACAAAATTTTTTGGAATGTTAAATTAAATATATGTTTCAGCTTATATGTGCAAATTACTTGCGGGTTAAGCACTAAATAAGGAAATAACATACAATTACGAGTTTCTGAACATTTTAATATTTCTAGTTTTTTTTAAAAGAAATAAAAAAATTGGATAAATTTAAATGTCATTTAAAATACATTTTAAAAATTCAGTAGTTTCTGTTAAAATGCTGAAATGAACCGAAATTTTTTTAAGAAAAAGTTAAGAATTTATGGTTTTAAAAGATAAATGTACACTTTTAAAAACTAAAGAAAATATAGTCCGTATTTTATTTATTTTTTTGCATATTTTAAGCTTTTAAAAAATATTGCACCCAAAACACTGGTATTATGACGAGGGGATCGACTAACAAAGTTTGAAATAGATAACTTACTAGATGAGTTGCAATGAATAGTCATCAAAATACCCTCGTAAAACGTGCATGCCAGAAAATAAATGTTTTTATGTTTTTAGTTTTTCTTTATACGACAATTCGGACAATATCATATTTTGTCTGTACATAAGACGCATACAGAAGAAACATGATATATGCTGCAGGTAGGTAAGGTAACTTATGACTAATCGAAAAATTTAAAAAAATGTCACAGAAAAAGTTACGATTTGGGTGGAGAAAAACTCACAAGAAAATGTAGTTTTACTTTTTTTAGCTAAGATCAATAATTTAAAACAAATAAAAAAAACATTAACGATGTCACAATTAAAAAACGATACTAAAACTAAAAAGTAAATGTTGAAGTCATTATTTTTAAATGTACTAGAGATTTAATATTCCTTTTTATTATTTTTTATTTTTTTCAAATTTAAAAAACAACACGTTCAATTGTGTAACTACCATCACTTCCCCAACAATAATAGGAAGGTTTAACAAGGCGAAAACACAAAATGGACAGATCTGGGATTTTGATTTCAATTGAAATGGTAGTCTCCCGAATACGTTTATGAGCCATTCGTCTTAAAGAGAATAGGTATCAATTATTCACAGATCAGCTGGTGGTTTTCCAAGTATCCCAAAGAAACAAAATTGTTTGATATAAACAACTATTCTTCATTTTATTATTCAATGTCATTCGAAAGACAAGCAACAAACGTCCAAAAAAAAAAAAAAATATATCACTAACCCGGTTTATGATGTTCAGTTACATTAAAAGGCTTAACGAACTTTATTTTGATTGTTAATTAAATATTTCCAGTGATAAGTAATGTTTTTCTCTGTTTAAAAGAAAAAAAAATTTATAAAACAAATTATTCAGTTCATAAATGCCCTTTCTTTCCAAACTTTTTAATCGTTTTTCGTTTCTTTATAATGTTGTGTTGACATATCCGGGATTTTTTTTTTTTTTTTTTAATCGCCTTAAACTCCAAAATCGGATTTAAGGCGAAATAACATTTTTTTTTGCTTCGTTTTTTTTTTACTTTTTTCAGAGTTGAAGAAAAATTCTTTTCCATATGAAGAAAACCTATCTATAAAATAGAGATACAAAAATAATTTGCTTTATTGCTTATTGTAGTTATAATTTCATGAACAAACAGTAACATCCGGATATATATATATATATATATAAAAAAAGGAAAAAAAAAAAACAGGTACACAATGGCCTGGACTTTCTCTCAAAGTACAAGTGCTTGATCAATGGTACAACTCTTACATGATAGAGAGAAAGAGAGAAGAAAAAAATCTTTACATTTCATAAATTTTATTCTTAGGGAATTGCAATAAATTTTAAAAAGCTACAGTGACTTTTTTTTTTTTTTTTTTTACTAAATTACACATCGCAAAATATGCTTGAAAAATATTTTGAAAATGTCAAGGGATTTTTAGAGCGAACAAAAAAAAAAAAACAAAAAAAACGTTTACCATCTTTATCACAACAAAATTAAGCTTTTTAAAACAGTTGCCTCGCCTTTTTAGGATTGGGGGGTGAGGATGTGACAACTTCTAGTGAGGGGAGAAAAAAAAGTAGATTATTGAAGAAGACAAATAATAAGTCTTTTCTCTCCATCTCTGGGTAATTTTTCCATCCTTTCTAAAACTTACGATTTTTGTTCAGACGTTCGGCATATATTGTCCAATGTTTCAGACAATTTCTTTTCCGATGTAAGTGTTGTGATAAAATAAAACGACTAACTAAGAAGGGAATGATCATAAAAATCAATGGTTCCTCTAATAAATGTCGATAAAATGAAAACTAGAAAAAAAAACACATGCTAGAGAATGCTCACTGGCATTTCACTTCTTGCCTGTTGAGTGGTGACACAAGACTTGAACACGGAATTCATTGTTCAGATGAGTACAATTCATTTAGAATAGATGCATTCTACTAAAAAAAAAAAAACAAGAATCGGTGGGTGGGTGTTTGGATAAATCTGTATTTTTAGTCAGTACTAATAAAGAATTTTGAAAAATTAGAGCCTGTTGATAATAAATTCTGATATTTAAATAAAATGAACTATTAAAAAAAAACAAAAATCAACGGAATAACCTTGAAAATAAATAAGACAGCTAGGTACAAATTAATTAATGAAATAATCGATGCAACACATCTATGTAATTAATTAAATTATTAAAAAGAAGTAACTGTCTAAAAGTTAAAACTGAAATCTTTAGATTAAAAAAGCAGAATAAAATAAATAAATGAATAATTTCAGTGTTAGTATTTTTACACAAAAGTTAAAACTAATGATAGAGATAAAATATATTTTTAGTAGTGTAGTCCTATGTCTTGCTGAAATAAACTAAAAAAAAATCTGCTACCCACCAACTAAACAAAGGTAATCGTTCTTTTAATTATTATCTTTCGGCATTCCAATTATTGTTTAAATTCTTCCAGAGCAGTCAAAAACTTTAGGTAGGGACTTGAATTATTTCAAACGGGTAGCAGGGTGGGTGAGGTGTTTGAAACTGAACATTAAATCATGAATCGTCGTATTTATTTACAGCTCTGATCTCAAGAAAGGTAAACTAGAAGATCGAATGTTGTTGGGAGGGGTTATTTAATTGTAGCATTTGAGATTCACTATGATCAACTAACAACTTCCATTAAATTCACAATAGGGTTACTAACATTATCGATACTGCTAGTCTACAAAGACTAGCATTTAAAAATCTGACAAGAAGTGACTAATGCAAATTGTAATAAACCTAGGTATTTTACAAGAAAAGAAAATACTAAATTTAAATCAAGAGGTTTTTTTATGTGTCGACATCAAACCATGTACACGCGCACGTGTGTATCCTTGTATCAACTAACTTACTAAAAGGTAGTATTATTACAATCGTCAATCTGTTCTCACATGATACTACTATTTACATTTAGGATTTATTATTCTTTTAAGCATTTGAAGGTGTTATTAGTGAAAAGAGGCTAACTTTTTAATCGTTTTTTTTTATTTTATTAAACAATGCTAATAAATAAAACATTAAACAAGGAAAAAGAATTTTTTTACGTGAACAAGTGTTTGTTTCCTTTTCTTTACTAGTGGACGAATGACAAATACAATTATATTGCACATTTTAAGAATAAATAAGTTTAAAAAAACTGGAAAATATATTAAAACAGGATATTTTTTAAATCATTTTTTTTTTTACCTTAATTTTCTTTCCTGTTGCGTACAACACTCGATTGTTGTAAACACTAAAAAAAAACAGTATTATACGGGTTGGAGGTCAATTAATTAACATTTGTAATAAAGTAAACAGTTATTTTAAATAACTCTAATCTAAATGAAATCAAGTTAATAAACACTAAACCGTGACGTAATGTAAAGATAACAATAAAATCAAAATCTTATTCTTAACTCTTAAAGACTTAAAAAAAAAGAAGAGATTTTGCTGCGGTAGTATCAGCAAGTGATTTGCAAATAAATGATGTCTAACCAGTAAACTAAATATTACTTGTTATTTAGGGGTTTAAAAAGTTATTAGCACAGAAAATGTTAACAGAAAAGAAAACTTTACTAGTACACTTTAAGAGTCAAATTAAGTACAATGCGCGTAAAAAGAAACCCTTCAAAGAAATCCACTATGGACATAAAAACCTACCGTCAGTATTGGTGATCCTGTTTTGGTTCATTTCATTTTTTTTTAAATTCAAATCAGAAAAAAAAAGGAAAAAATACCACAAGATCACCCTTTATGAATAATACAGTCTCGACATCTTTAGGTACAATCCAAATATTTTTACATTGGCAAGGAAATAGTGTCCAGGTGTTCGTATCGAATGTCTTTCCCTCTCTCTCTGGTGTAATTAATAATACTAAGACAGACTTGATCGTAGTCTTCCAAGGTCGTAAGAAGAAGAAAACAAAAAAAAAAAGCAACAAGTTCCTGTCCTCGGTAAAAAGGAGGGCTGAGTTGTTTGTAGCTAATGTTGAGAATTCACTGAAAGAGCAGTTATTACTTTGCTTCCTGAGAAGATAGCTATGAAAGAAGCGACGAGTTGTAAACCCCCACTCCTTATTTTCCTCTGCCTTTCTCTCTCATTCTTTCTCTTCCCCACTCGTTACTGTTTCCTTTTCAGCGACAATTATTGGTTCACTGTCTTTAGTTGCTACAAATACATCAACCGGTTCACTGTCCTTTGTAATTCAGCTACCTTTACACTGAGGTAGGTAATCACACGCGCGCTACATTTAATGGGACTAGTTATCTACCCTTTATCATTAAATACCTACAAAAATATATATATATATATATATATATATATATATATATATATATATATATGATTAACACTGTTTTCTTTTCCTAGTAGAGATTTACAAAAATCGAAATGTAATGAATATATTGATTTAATATCCATTTCAATCAGATGTCTCACCGTCCTGTAATATCTAGCAAAGTAGACATTCTGAACTGCAGTGAGTTCAATCCTCACTGGGGTTTATGGTTGCAATCTTGTGCCAGACCTAAGCTAAGCTTATCCATTAAAAAAGTGGCAAAAGCTTAGTGAATATATATATATATATATATATATATATATATATATATATATATATATATATATATATTATATATTTCATTAAATACGTCCGACAAGGAGGATTTAATTAATTTTTATTAAATTTTCCAGCATCCTTACATTTTTCTGTTTTGAAGGAGTAAAAAGGAGTACAAAAATTTTTCATAGTTTTTATTGTTCCAAGTGCTTTCAGCTACTTTTATAGCCATTTTCAAGGGTGTTTTGTCTCTGGTCTTGTTATTTTTTCTTCATGTTTTTACCGTTGCATTGTAATTCATTTTTGTGTTGTGTTGAATAGAAGTATTCATTCCGAGCTTTCACATGTTGTATACGGCTGGAATTCATGTGAGAATCTTTCTATTTTTAAAAACCTTTAACACTCCATTTCCACTGTTAAATAATGTAAGGTTGATAGTAGGAGAGAAATCTTTTGATATATAGGTCCTCTCTAATAATGAGATGTTTCTGATAATGTGATATATATACAATTCTTGTGATTTCAATCAGGATTTTTCTTAAGGGTTCTTATAAATTATGGGTTGATAGAGGTTTTTATAGCAATTTGGTGACACGTGAGGCATCTACTTAAGGACGTTGTAGTATCTCTGATATAGGTAATTGATTTATGAAAAGAAACATGGTCAAAACATAGGGAAAAAATAACAACACCAGAAAAAAACACTCTTGAAAATGACTGCAGAAGTTGACAAAAGTGCTTGAGAAAATAAAAATTATGGAAAATTTTTGTAATCACTTATTCCTACAAAATGGATAAACGTAAGGATACTGGGAAAACTCAATAAAAATTAATTAAATCCCCTTTGTTGACCATATTTAATGAAAGATGTTTGAAAGAAAGGTTGCTGCGCAATTAAATATTAACATTTTTATATATATGTGTGTGTGTGTGTGTGTATGTGTCTAAATATATAGAAAAATAGGAAAGAACACGTTAGGTTAATAATCCGAAGTTCTTTAGTATTTTTGTTTTTATTTTTAAAAAACAGTGCTCAATACAAATGTAGAGCCTGAATTATAATTATAATTATTTTTTAAAAATATGATTTCTTTGCTACATAAGTGTTCTCATGTTTCAAAAACAAGAGCCAAAAACTTCAATATAACTATTAAAATTAAATTGAATTAAAGTATCAAGCTCTGTTTCATTCTCAAGTGAAATTTTTTTTTTTTCCAAAAATTTTGCTTGAGGATGAAACAGAGCTTGATACTTTAATTCAATTTAATTTCAATAATTATATCGAATTTTTTTGCTCTTGTTTTTGAAACATGAAAACTCTTATGTAGCGAAGGAATCATATTTTTAAAAAATAATTATAATATATATATATATGGGAAAATTATAATTTCTTTTGCTCTATCACCAGTAATAACTGCAACAAAAAATATATGGAAGAAACATCAAGAAATTTAAATAAAAGTTTATATGAACACAAAAGGGAATTTGTACAAAACAACACACTCAATGCCTTAGCTATTCACCATAATGGGTTAGATCTAATGGGTTAGATCATAATTTTAATTTTAAAAAAACTACTTTAAATAAAAGAGAAAGCAATTTAGTAATACAAGATTTATAGAAAGTGCTTTAATTGCAAGATCATCCGCAGTAAATTTATGTTCAGGTTTTTACAACATTTCACCTTTCTTGGCAGATTTTTTATTATCACAATGTAGGATATTTAATAACAAAAGTGATAAAACTTTAACAAAAAGAAACAAAATGAAATCAGCTAGATGATATGCACAAACACATATTTAAAAAAAAACAAATTTAAATTTAAAATTTCAGCAACCCCTCTCTTTCATGTGGATATGCAATGATATCAATGTAAAAGATTTTCCACTTTGTCATAGATTTTCCTAATATATATATATATATATATACAGATATAAATAAAATATATAGAGAATATAAATAAAGGACAAAAGAAAAACATGTTGATAAAGAAATTTTGGGTTTTGTCTTTTATATATATGTGTGTGTGTGTGTATGTATGAATGTGTGCATATATATATGTGTGTGTGTGTGTCTGTGTGCATATATATATATATATATATATATATATATATATATATATATCACTTTTTAAATGTTATTTTTAAAGTGATAAAAATCTGTTGGATTGATGAATGAAATCTATTACTTTAGTATATATATATATATATATATATATATATATATAAAGTATTTATTTAAAAATATGATTCCATCGCTACATAAGAGTTCTCATGTTTCAAAAACAAGAGCCGAAAACTTCAATTTTGGATTATTTACCTAACGAGTTCTTTTCTATTTTATATATATTTTACACACACACACACACACACATATATATATATATATATATATATATATATATATATAATCATTGTCAATGACTTCAATGTTCACTTTTATATTATCTCTAATATTAAGCACTTTATTCCATAAATATAGCATACCTTAAAACAATATTTTTCATATATATATATATATATATATATATATATATATATATATATAATACTACTAATAGTAATAATAGCTGGCCACTTGTATTTGAGGATACCCGTCTATTAGGGAAGCTAGACAATCCCTATTGCTGATGCTCGCTCAGGCACATTTGTGCTTGTTCAACATCAGAGCCCAGCTGTGGATTATAATGCAACTATGATGATCAGGCTTTAGTTACAGTTTCTGTGAGAGAGTGTGTTATCTAGCGTGCTCAACAATCTGAACAAGGCCAGCACACTGAAACCCTTGGTCACAAAGACATGTGACTTAGTGCTAGCACAGCAATTAATGGCTCCCAAGTGGTCCATCTACCCAATTTCACTGACAAGGCTTGGGTCAACCCATGGTATGGTCTTCAGGCACTTTCAAAAGTTGCCACACCCTGAGATCGCACCCTGCCTCCAGACCGATAACATCAGGAATTCTCCTTCCTGACAAATCAAGCGTGGTGAGATTCTAACATGGGTCTCATGGTCAGAAAGCGAACATTCTAATCACTCAGCCATGTGTAGCATATACATATATATATAGGAAGAAAAATATGGAAAAACAAAAATCCGAATATGCAAGTATGCTGTTTTAATGTTGTTTCAATGTCGATGTCAGATGTTTCTGTCTAGTAGAGTTATTGTTTTTATTTTCTTCCGAAATTAAAGCAACTATACAAATCCTGAATAAACATAACAGACATTCATTGTCTGTTATATTTAACAAGATATATTTGAATATATATATATATATATATATATACACACACACATACCAGTGAAGACTCTAGGTCATCAATATTTGTTGGCTCATTACAATCATTAACAACATATACTATTGGTATAACTTAGATGCTAAAATGATTCCTTTACTCTAACCAAATTATAAAATTTTTAAAAAATCTCTGTGCATGAAATTAAAAAAACACCATTTTGTATTTAGGGTTATAGTTATTGGAATGCACTAGCCTGATATATTTCTTTTTTTTAAAAATAGCATCTGTATCTATCTTGAGTGCGTGTTTGTAAATATTTCTATGCATTAGTGTGTTTATGTATTTCTCTGTGAATTTTTTGTTTAATTTATTGTATGCTCGTGATCAGTACTGCTGACTGATATCATGTTTCCTCAACACAACCCTAGTCACACTCCTCACCCCCAAACCCCCAGTCAGCAAGTTATGATTGCCATTTTCTTTGATTTTCGCCAACGTTAAGTCAGGGTAAATGTAATTTTCCCTTTTCCGATTGATACATTCAGCTAAAAAATTTATACTGTACAGAATAATTTAAAATGGACATTTGAAAGGAATAATTTGAAATAAAAATGTGTTCTTTGAGAAACAGGGTATACAAGAGTATACAAGAAACAGAGTATACAAGTGTATACAAGTATACAAGATATGTTTAAAAGATTATTTATAAAATTAAAGCAAGAAATATATAGCCAAGTTAATTTTATTTCATTCTTTTGTTACTTACTTTCTTTCTTGTTTTATTTTTTTCTTTCTCCTTTCTTTCTTCTTTGAACAATATCAACAAAATGTATTTCAGTCAATATTTTGAGGCACAGAGTTAAAACAATTAATTTTGGATCCAGCTGAAGTCAAGAATGGAAACGATAATGCTATGAAAGATTTTTTGTTGTTTTAAATAGATATACTTGAATGTTGACTCACTCGGGCTCAGCCTGACAAACCTCACCACTGATACACACACACACACATATATATATATATATATATATATATATATATATATATATATATATATAATATATATATATAAAAATATATATACAGATATACAGGAAACACTATAAATAAAACTTTTTAAGCATTTTATTTTCATTTTTAAATGTTTTAGATATTTTTCCTTAACACTGTTTTTTTATATATATATATATATATATATTATATATATATATATATATATATATATATATATAATACCATATCCCATCATACCAAAATATTATATAAAAAAGATGTATAATAATGTATGTATATATATATATATTATTAACAAAGTCTTTAAAAATCTGTATGTAAGAAAAATGTATTTTGTTCATCTTGTATGTATGTGTATAATATATATATATATAATATATATATTATGAACTGTATAATATTATATTGTATCCTGTATATATTTATGTATATATTTATTATTATATAACCCATATCATATAAATAAGAAATATATATAAATATAATCATATAAATATATAACATTTATTTATATTTTATGGTATATATAATATTAATATATATAAATAAATATAAATAAATATACATATAATATATTTATATGTTTAATATATTTTTATATTTATATATATACATATTATTTATGTGTGTATATATATGTATATATAATATATAAAAAATAAAAAGTAAAATAAAAAAAAAATATGATAAACATAAAAAATATCTTTTAATAAAATGTCTTTTTAACATCTTTTTAAAAAAAATATATGTATATATATATGTATACAAGTATATAAGTATTTAAGTCCATTTCTTAAAAAAAATGAAAAACATATAAATAAATACAATTTATTTTAATATACATATATATATACATATATATATATATATATATATATATATATATATATATATATATATATATATATATATATATATATATACATATACATATACATATACATACATACATATATATATATACATACATATACATACACACATACACATACATATACACATACACACACACATATACACACACACACACACACACATACACACACACACACACACACACACACACACACACACACACAACACATATATATATATATATATATATATATATATATATATATATATATATGTATTTGTTCAGCAATCCCTCTTTTATATAAGTTTCATTAAAGACGACTGACAAGATACTGCGATTAAATATTTTATTTAATTTTTCTTGTGTTCGTATATGTGTTTTCTTTTCTGAACATAAACTGTGTAAAAATTGTCCAGATGTTCTGCATATCCAGTTGTTTTCTTTTAGTCATTATTTATCAAGGATGATTTTTTATTTTATTTTTTTTTGGTCAGCACATTGTGGCCATTGATGTTATTGAGTGTTGGCTTTTCCTTTTTTTTATTATTAGCGCTTCCATTTTAAAAAAAAAATTTTTACATGTGAATGAGGCTTGTATTTTCTACATTTATATTGCAGATGGTGTTTGGTAGGTTTCCGTGTGTGTGTAAATGAATCTGAATTTAACTATGGTCAGAGAGGTGCAATGTGAGTCTTCTTGATAGGCATGTAGTGGTATGTCCTTTATAATTATTCATGAATTTCATTTGATCAGTAACACTGTTCCTTAAGGGACATGTGAATTCATAACTAATATTTAGATCTTGCAGGGTGTCCTGGGTAAGATGATAAACTACATCCAGCAGCAAGGCCTCTAATCAGGAGGTTTTGAGGAGCATGGAACCACCTGTTAATTGCTGGTGTTCCCAGGTCCACCCTGACCCAGAGTGGTAGCACCTGTTAGGATCCCAGGTATGGGATTAACCCCCAATATGAGGTCAAAACACTAAGCCCAAGATTCTTGACAAAATCCAAAGAAGGATCTGTAATCTTATTGGTCCTGATCTGGCATCTCGACTTCAGTCACTTTCCCAATGACATCTAGGGATATCATTTCATTATTATCTTATTTAGTACTGTTCAGTTATTGCCTGCCTGTCTCCACTGACTGAAAGTACACATGGCTTGACCCAGTGCTTTTACCTACTCGGCCATTGTCCCAAATATAAATACTGATAACTCTTCATCCCAGAAATTCAGACAAAAATTACTATTAAAAATTGGTAAGACTACTTCTGCTTTAAAGTTAAATTCATTAACACATTCACTGCTACTTTGGATATTTGAACCTCTTTAAGATTTTGTTAGTTCCCATATGTGCCAGATAATTTTTCTCACCAGAATCATTGCACATTTATAAATCTACCATGTATCCAGGCACTGAATATTGCTGCCATATCTGGTCTGTTGCTCCCACTATATACCTTGAGATTCTTGTAAAAATCCAAAGAATGGTCTGTAATGTTATTGGTCCTGACTTGGCAGCTCGATTTCTGTCACTTTACCACTGCTGTGACATTGCTTCCTTCTGTCTAGAAATTACCAGCAATACATTTAGAAGCAATACTTTCTAGAAATATTTTCATGGCAGTTGAGCTCTTCACTTTGGTACCTCCATCTCATGAATTTATGTGTACTACTAGATTGGCAAATAGGTCTCATTGTTTCACTGTTGAAATAGCTAGATGTAACCATAAGTTATATTTTAATAGTTTCTTTTCTTGCCCTTCTTGCCTCTGAAATTTTCTTCTGGTTTCTTACTTTGCTGTCACCTACAATCTTCAAAAATTTAAATGCCATTGTCTGTCTTTTGTTCTTTTATTGTCCATTCTCCTCACAAAATTCTTCTTATAGTCTTTAATAAAAGTTTTATTATAAAATAAATCTTTTATTAAGAATTACTTTTCATGCTTTCAAATAAAATTGGCTTTGTCAGACTGTCTGTCTCTTCATTGCCAAGTGGTAAAGCACACCAGGGTAAATGGTCACTCCCTTTACTCTCAGGGACACAGGTTCGATTCTTTTCAAATAGAGCAAAGTTTTCTTTAATAAGATTTCTTGAACATTCAGTCTGGTAGGTGGAATAAATAAATATACTTTTTAATATATAAATGGAGTACCAACTTAAATACAAGTATCTACTAATAATGACATTTAGAGTGATAAAAAAATCTATCAGATTAATAAAAATCCATTCTAATTATATATATAAATATACACAACAGATTCATAAAATCAAAAGAAAATGGTTGAATACATCAACACAGATATAATGACAATATTCTCCACACGTAACAAATACTGACGTTATTTTTCAGTTAAAAATATGAAAATAGCGTTTCTTTACATTCCAGTTGCTAGGTACATTCTGTTTTTGTTTTTATTAGTTACTTTATTCAATTAATTTCATTTCGTATTTTGCTTTGATAAAGTCCACATTGGACGTAAATGCGTCCAGCAATTACCATTTTCTATTGTCATTTTTATTCATAAATACATATATATATATATATATATATATATATAAATATATATATATATGCTCAGATCAAGTGTGATCTATGAAAAGGTATTCACTCTGATTTGCCAACTAATATGCTGTCTTGAAAATGTGATGTGTGAACACATGCTGTTGCCGAGGACAGGTTATGTAAACTGTCTGGAAAGTTTTCATAACAAACAGAAACAAGCCAACTATGCCAACTGGTCTCATTGTTTTGCCAACACTACCTGTGTTATTTGCAACAAGGTTTGTAAATCATCATTGGGACTATATATATATATATATATATATATATATACACATACACGCACACACACACATATATATATAATAGTTGGCCGCTCATATTCGAGGATACCTGTGTACTAGGGCAGCTAGCCAATCTCTATTACAGACGCTTGCTCAGGCACATCTGTGTTTGCTCAACACCCACCGAGCCCACCTGTGGTTTATACTGCAACTATGCAGACTTTAGTTATAGTTTCTGGTAGAGAGCGTGTTATCTAGTGTGATCAACAATTTGAACAAGGCAAGCATGCTTAAGCCCTTGGCCTTGATGACTTGTGGCTTCATGCTAGCACAGCTATTGACAGCCCACAAGAGTTCCATCTACCCAGTTTCACTCACAAGGATTGGGTCAACCTGTGGTATTGTTTTCAGGTGCCGCATGCTGGGATTGACCACTATCTTCCCCGATAACATCAGGAAGTCGCCTTCCTGACAAATTGACCATGGTGAGATTTTAACCTGGGTCTCATGGTCAGAAAGCGAACGTTCTAACCACTCGGCCATGCACCCATATACACACACACACACACACACACACACACACACACACATATATATATAGATATATATTGCTTGCCTTGATAAAGTCAGAAAACAAAACACGTCAACAAGAACTAAGAATTTATTCCAATTATCATTTTTAAACAAATTTGTCTTATTTTCAGAATGATTTCTGGGAAATTTAACTATATTGTCAACATGGAAAACAAAAAACAAACTATTAGTAAAAAGTTCTGTATGTGTACATAATCCCTCACATATTTGGTTGATCATATCTCTTTATTTATTTCACTCATTTCTACATCTCTCTCTCTCTCTCTCTCTATATATATATATATATATATATAT